>VNJS01004617.1:0-233739 GCA_008042575.1 Drosophila watanabei
TATATTCTTGATCAGCATCAACAGCCGAGTCGATCTAGCCATGTCCGTCTGTCCGTCTGTCCGTCTGTCTATCTGTCTGTCTGTCTGTCCGTTTCTACGCAAACTAGTCCCTCAGTTTTGAAGCTATCTGAATGAAACTTTGCAGATAGTCTTCTATATACTCTCACTCGGACATAAGTCGGAACGGGCCAGATCGGACGACTATATCATATAGCTGCCATACAAACGATCCGTGAATTTATAGAAAAAAAATTTTAATTTCACTGTTTTTGAACATATCTTGACCAACTCTTGGTTATAAGTTTTATATATTATTTTAGATTTTAAGATTAAATTTCATAAAAATCGGATGAATATATCATATAGATACCGTAGGAACGATCGGGAAATTTGTAGAAAAAAGAATTATAACTTTGTCACTTTTTAACATAATTTCTTCAACTTTTAGATACTAGCATTTCGAATTTTTTCAGAATTTTGTTGTAAATTTCATAAGAATCGGACGACTATATCAAATAGCTGCCATACAAACTATCGGTAAAAATGTAAAACTGTACAAAAACTGTAAAACTGTAAAAAATGTAAAACTGTAAAATTGTATGAATATGAAAGTAATTCATATTATATTATATTGGGATAGATTATAATCGATACAATTGGAATCTGCAAGGGTATACAAACTTCGGCGTGCCGAAGTTAGCTTCCTTTCTTGTTAATCTTGAGTTGCATATACTTTACCTCCAAGTGTTTTCCTGATAAAATAATAATTATTTTTTCTGCATCTCTCTTTCCCGGCAGCACTCAAATGGCGTAAACTCATTCCGAGGCAAATATTTAACTGTCCGGTGAGTGGCTTGTCACCTGCTGCTGTTCGATTCGATCCGCCAAGAATACTTTGACAGGACACACGTGACATTTGCGCGAATGAAAGACGGAAAAGGTGTGTCAGCAGCCCCTGGCACTTGGCACTCTATAAAAATCACGTAAATTTCATTAACAATACTTCTGCAAAGGAACGAACGGATTTCCAGATAGTGCTCTCTCACAGGGGGGAAAACAGCACAGAAATAATAATTGCGACGATATTTAATTGTCCATGGAGAAGTTGGCTGCCAAAAAGATGTGGAAGTTACCAAGAACATAAACAGTTAAGGTCAAAAAAATAACACGTACAAGATTAATATTTTTATAATATTTTTCAAATGAAATTGTATAATTAGTTGATTGATAAATGTAATTAATACTGAACTTAAACTGTATTTGAGCCTAACAATATAAATTTTTCAATTCCCCAGAACTATTAATCATTTTAAAAACAATTTTCCACCCTGTTACTATTATTTTGAACGCTGCTGTGCTGGCGCCCACACAATGTCACAATGGTTGCAAAGGTGGAAAAGGATATGCACCATGAAATCCATGTGCTTTTAATGTTGAAAAATGAGTTTGTGAGCGCGTCGTAAGCGGCCAACTGACCCATGGGCACAGCTACTCCCTTCGTCCCCATTTTCCACATACCCCACCCTCCCCTTCCCACCTCCCCACTTTCCACCATTTTCCACGGGACTCTTGTGAGTGCAGCGAAGCAATTTGGCGTGTGAAACGGGTCAGGTCAGTGGCGTCCGCACTCGGCAACATTTGCAGCCGGAATTTATACTGCACTTTCCAACAAGTTGCCGCCTTCTCCCCGTGCATTTCCCTATTTTCTCCCGCAGTTTTCACCGATTTTCTCCACCAAACTGCCTTTGTTGTTGCTGTTTTAGTTCAATATGTGCCCCTGCCGCCAACTGCTCTTGGCGAAGTCATTAAGTGAACGTGCCAGCCGGCATGTGTGTGTTCGTTTGCTTCTTTAACTACATTTAATTGAAAGAAACTGGCCAAGCCAAGTGGCTTTAATAAATACGAAAAGGAAAAGCTAAGCCTAAGGAAAAAAGTCTCACTACCTCTGAGTATTAGTTCGTTAATAATAAGAAATTACTTGTAAAATGTACTTAACATCAAAACTAGGAATCGTAATAACTCTTTACAAAAACTATTTGGTGCATTGACATTTCAATTTATTACTTGCAGCTCCTTTAAGCTAAGCTCATATTTCATAATCCTGTCTCTGCCAGAGTCCTCTAAGCCCATTTCTTGTTCCACCCTTTATCGAACTCTTTAAGCCAACAGCATAATCATAAATACTTGGCTTGTCATTTAGTGTGCAATTTCCACAGCTCGCTGGCAAAACTTGCCGGTTGCTGGTGCCAGGGTCATAATTCCTTTTGAGCTGACAGCAAAAGTGGTGGTAATGTGGAAAAAGAGTCTCGAGGCTAATCAGCCACAAAACTGCCGATCCTGTCAATGGTGATGATGACGATGACGATGATGAAGATGGTGATGGTGATGGTGGTTATTATTAGGCTGAAGGTTGAGGCAGCTCCTTCGCTTCAGTTGCAGGCTGCCTGCAACTTTAATAAGGAAATGATTTCCGTTTGGCAAATTGGAAACACGTTTGCGGCGTTTGCTGGGTGATTTTTCGTTTTTCCCTCGCTCTATTTCCTTTTCCACCTTCCTGGCTGTAATCCATTTATATGGTAATTTTTGCGTCGCCCGTTGCGCATACGCCACGTGGCCTGTCATAACTATTTCAATTCGCACAACATGTGCTGCAAAAGTAGCAGCAGCAGCATTGGCAGTAGCAGTAGCACTGGCACTGCCAACAGCCGCAGCAAAAATCAATAAGACGCAGTTACCGCGAAACGGAAGCGGAAATAAACGCAGCAGGTGAATGCTAAACGCGCCGGTCTTCGCGGTTACTCAAACTGGAGCACTATCCCAATCCACTTGGCTCTCCAGCGCACTCCCCTTCTGGCCATATGATTACCAACAGCTTGCTCAACTACTCCGAGTATTTTGTTTTTTTTTAAGGTAAACCAAGTTTCGCGCTGGTTTGTTGGCCTCCCCGCTTTTGCCAAACAATTTATTTTTGGTTTGGCTTTCGCAGGCCAAAAACTATCTGAGAAGGATGAACCAAAGTTTGGTTAATTAAAAACACAAAAGTCAAAGTTCAACTACTAATTAGAATTTTTGTTTTACAAATCTAAAAGAACATCAAGGTCTTCGAGTCTTTGGGAAAGCTAAAATTGTTTATAAACATGGAATTGGAGAGCGAAAACAACTCGGCACCTTGACAATGTAAATAAGTGCAATTAAAAGAAAAGAATGTAAGATTTATAAAAGTTCAAAATTTAAGAAATATTTTTATGAATAAAAGTATAGTTATATATTTTTTCTAAAATACCCACTAATTTTCCACAGTCCCATCATCTCCCCTTTCTTTTAAAAGTCCACACACGGCCATAAGGTTAACAGCAAACTGGCAACAACTGTGGCAAATATGGCAATAAATTAATAACGAATTTAATTAGTCCTGTATGAGGCAGCACTAGAAAGGGGAACACATCCTGCGTGAGATAAGGACAGAGGCAAACAGACACCGGCTTTGCAGTCGTTCTGAATTTTTTGGGAAAATGGGGCACAGTTGCGTTTTAGCTCCTGGTATTATTGTTGTTCCTGTTCCTGCTGCCGCAGACGAAAACTAATTTGAAAACATTTTAACACTTGTTTGGAAATTTTTGCACCTTCTCCTCACCTTTTCCCACCGCTCTTTCGGCATTATTAGTGGCTGGCATTGCCGTTGTTTTATTAGATTTCATTTTAGCTGCTACATTTACTTTTTGCCAGGCATTATTACGGCGCACCCAGTGTCCTCCTGGCTTTGGCTTTATATTGCAAAAACATTTGTTCAAATAACGAGCGCAATAACAATAACAAGGGTAGCGGCACCAGCAGCAACAGCATAAAATATGTATCCACTTTTATGGAGTTTTAATTTGTTTTGTCGCCGAAAACACTTCCGAAAGGATGCGAAGGGCGAAGGCACCGAAGTTGGTAATATCCGTTTCACGTTTTGGCGAAGCTAAAACACTCAAAAAGTGTAATTACCCAAATGGTGTTATAATTTAGATGTGTTACGGGGTGTACGCCCTTTTTCGGGGGACAAATTGAAAGGGCTGTGCGGGAAGAAAAGTTGAAGAAAGTTGCTAATGGCAGCTTTTCCAGATTTCTGGCTAAATGCAGCAACATCAGCAGCAGCATCAAAGCTGGGGGAAAAAGTTTCATAATGGTCTGGATTTTTCCGTGTTGCATTTTAATAACCTTTAATTTATTTTCCTGATTGGTTCAGTATTACAACGTTGTATGCAAATAATTTCAACTTGAATTTGCATTTTAATTCGTTGATGCGGAATAACGAATCAAAACCCAATCAATTCCCGCTTAAGGATACACCAATTTGATGCTCACATCTCAATTTATATTTGCACTTAAATTCACTTGTATATAACCGGCACTATCTGTGCAGATTTCCAAATAAATTACATTGAGCGAAACGTGAGCTCCGGCTAAACTGAAATATGTTTTGCCAAATTCCGCCGAAAAATGGCGCAAACATTAAATTGGACAACATGTGCGCGCCTTTTGCTGTAGCTTTCGCAATAAATTCCCCTGATTTACGGGAATGCGATGTGGACGAAGCGAAAAAGACGGGGCGAGGGCACACGCTTAACTAACTAAATAAATGTTGCAACTTTGCCCCATCTGGCTGCATACAAAATTATTTGTTGCACTTTAATAGTGCCACAGTGGAGTGCGGCAACTCCGCCCTTTCCCAGAGTTTTACTCGGTTTTAGTTTTAGTTTTTCCATTTGCCATTTTCCAAATGAATTGCACATTTGACATTTGGCAAACCATTTGAATAATGCAACGTCCCCCGGGGACATTTCCCACTGCCAACAGGTGTCCTCGAGTGTGTTTTTGTGGCTTGGAGAAAAGCTTTTAGCGCCTAAAGGTATGCAAATCAGCCGCTTCGCCACAAACTTGCCGGCACTTTCCATTCGAGAAGAAAAACTCTCACTCCCCTCGCGAAGCCACTTGTCATTAACCCCTCCGTTCCCTCCGAGTGAAAACTCAACGCCTCAGCATTCCCAATCTTCTGCATTCTGGCCACGCCTTTTGTTGCAATCTTTATAGCAAACTTTTCGCATTAGCTCCCGAGCTTGATACTCCGAAAACTATTATAGAAAAATATTTTTGTAAACCCGAGTGCGGCCAAAAAAATGGGGGGCTATATGGAGCTGAACTGAAGCTGCAGCTGACTGGCACATTGTATTGGCTGTGAAGGGGCGCGTGCTGCCATGGAACAGTGGTGAAAGTTTGACGGCCATCAGGTTATAAATGTAATTGGAAATGTGTAAAGTTTATATATTTTTCTGTTGGAAAATATACAAAATATGTTTCGGGTACTTGTTTTATTAAACAAAATTTATAGTCTTTCAGAGTAATACAATTTTAGTGAGGAGCTTAAAACAGCGTGGCTAAATTAACCCTATGTATGCATTTGTTCGCTTAGCACTTCAAATCGACCAATACATGTACTAATTAGTATTAAAAAACTCCAAGATGAAGCCTGATTTTGTACCCTATTAAATATTATGTTCCTCCATATTATATTTTAAAAACATAGACAGTAAAATATCCCGAAAACTGCAAGGACTCTGCGAATATTTAGAGACTCAAAAATGCTTGGTTTTTAAAAAGGATAAATATATATTTATTCAATATAAATCGTAATAAATCTTAAATAGAAAATATAAATAATTTATTTAAATATTCCATCACTTTGCGCCAGTGCTCCATTTTTTTTGGGGGGCACTCCTCCATGCTCCTTGGTTTTGCTCACATGTGAAGCGTGTCCCGAAAAACTTTCCTTGAAAACTGCCGAATGCTTTTCCTTCTTTGGGGTTGCATTATGTGTGCAGGAGCCGTCGTTGTCGACCTCGTCTAGATTGGCACTCGATATTCGCAACTGCATTCTTGCAACGTCACACGGCTTCCAACTCAGCCCTTTTGTATTTTCAGCTTAGTTAACACAAAGGCATATTTACTTTTTTTCGAGCCCCAGACCATCAACGAAAAACCGAAAAAGTTACTTGCATAAAATTTGATAAATTCCGTCAGGGACCTCAGCGTCTCCTGGCTGATGGCAAATCTAATACAGAAAAAAAAAAATACGAAATACCATCCAAGGACTCGGCTTCAGCTTCAGTCGGTGCTGTGCGGTCAAAAGTTAAAACGTCGAGTGCCATAGTCAGGCCTTTGTTGGCCGAACTCCTTTGGCCATCGGAGCGGAGTTCAAGTGCCCGGATGCCCCTTTGGCAGTTTGTGGTAATTCCCAAAATTCAGCATATGCTGACCTGTCTGTGGGTCTTTCGTTCAATTACCTTTTAGGCTTTTAAATTAGCATCAAGCTGGGCAAACATTTATTGTAGTTTGGGCCTCGGCAGCTTTAAGAGCGGGCTTCCTGTATCCTGTATCCTTGATTCTGCTTCCCCGCTGAACTTGAACCAACTGTTGCCCCGTGCTCAGCGTTCTGTGATATGTAACTTGTCAGAAGTTCGTTGACGTGCAGATTAAACGCCGACTAGTCTGCCAAGAGCAGGAGCAGGAGCAGAGAGCGCTACTCGCTTCTTGTTCCTTGCTCCTCGAGCTGGGGATCATTTATCATAAGCTGAGCACTCGAAACATTTTGTTGACACTTCTGACGGCTTGCAGTTCATGGATAACGAATTTCGAGGGCGCCGCGATGGCGATGAAAGGGTTTAGCCATCGGGTGAAATATTATTCTATTATTTTTGTACTTTAATTTGTGATACAGCAGAAATATTAAAAAACTTTCAAGGAAGCTAACTTCGGCATGCCGAAGCCTCTATTTCATCATGTTGATCTTTAAAAATCGATAGTTTTCGATCAAATTAAAAGCAATGCATTGCAACCATCAAGGTCTCCATTTGATTTCCATTTTACCCCAACTGTTATCAAAGCCCAAACGCGGCTTGTCCCACCTGCTGTGGCGGGTCATTTGTAGCTAACTGAACGAGCCCCGAAATGTACAGGAATTCGTGTTGCAGGAGTCAAGGCCTGGGGGGATACAGGATACCAGGATACAGGCTGTTCAACAGAGCATTACAAATCACAACAATCATGCGCGTTCAATTGCGCATATTGATTGTGAATATAATGCCGACCGCCCGTGTTGATTGTGCTCACAGGTCACATCGCAAAGGTTCCGACCCTCACGGCCACGCCCCCCGACCTCGTGTCCGCCTCTCGCCCCTTTCGCCGTGTAAACTAGCTCAAGTCCCCGGACGAGTACTTCTGTGACAGCCTGTGTCTCGACTGTCATTTGTCTGTGTCCGTCCCCGTATCTGTCGCTGTATCTGGGCTCGAGCTTCCTCCTTGGACACAAGGACAAGAGGTTCATCCGTCGCAGCTTGTTGCACGGCTGCCCTAAGGTCGGGCTCAACCAACTCCCACTGGCACATACAGAGGAAGAAAAAATACATTTAAGAAATGTATATTTAAAATAAGAAAAAAATTAATATAATAAAAAATATAATTAAAATTACATCCTATATTTGTACCAACTTAATCGATAATATTAAATAATAACAATAAAATTGGACATATTCCTCGATTTTGGGTTCCCAAATCAATAAGTAAGTATTAAACTTATAAATCCTTGAGTTTCCTTTCAGTGTATTCAACCAACTACTCATCTCTGTCGGTGTAATTGTGCGCACTCGGAGCAACCTCGTTTGTCATTGTAAATTATGCGGTTAAATCGTTCTTGGGCCTAGTTTTGTCCTCTAACCAGCGCTTTAAAATACTTCGTTATGTTTTTTTATATTTTTTTTCTCGTCCTTAAAGCCTCTATCCCCTTCAGTTTGAAACAAAAATGAATATTCATATAGCTGGCTGAATAAAACTGGGCTACTAACTACTATTCCTGTACTTCTGTGGGCTTCGCTTAGCACTCGGCTACAATTTACATATCTTCCACATATGCATGCAAGTTCTAAACTGGCGTAGAAAAAAATAAAATTATTTGCTTGCCCTTAAAGTCGGCAAACAGTCAAAAGCTTCAACCAAACTAACGAACAAAAAAAATATAATGGAAATGCGGGAAAAGTTAAAGTAGCGCAACTAAAAAATACATATATGAAAATAAAAACAAAAATAGATGCTGCGCAAATTCCGGATTAACTTTAATTCAAATAAATAAATACTCTTAAGCAAAAAAGTAAATTAATAAATGCTCTTATACGGGTAAGTAAATAAATTAATAGATAAATAAATAACATTAATACTCTTAAAATAATAATTTTGATTTAAAAATTAATAATTTCAAGCGATAAACATCTTAATCATTCAAATTTCAGATTAAATGCTTTAATGGTTTAGACATTTATTTAAATTTTTGCTACCTATAGTTCTAATCTATTTTGAAAATAGATCAACTCAGATAATTTTAGGGCAACCGACTAAAAAAATATAATAGTACAGATACGATGTAGTTGTTCTCAAGGACCTTAAGTGAACTCTGACTTTTTGGACCGCAGAGCCATGACTATTTGTGTTTATGATGAGTGCAAACTGTAATCCAGCATTTGCATATATGCCGAACGGGAAAATATGATAATTACGAGGATGTAGGATGTGTGCGGCGAAAAAAGAACTCGAAATTAAAATAGTCAACTGTTTATTAAATTTTTTCATGTGCAGGCCATGATAAAGGGTAAGTGCGAAAGCCTTTAATTAAGTTCCCTTTGAGAGGCTTTTGTCCTGTGCTGAGCCCTTCGAAATTTACAGGACCTCCCGGAGAGAGCAAGACTCAACGACTTTAGCGTCGTCACCATCTTCATGTGGCAGCTTCCACTTTTTGCGTTGATGGATTAATCTCTATCACATGTAAACAATTCACGTGCTACTCGTTTTTCCCGAGTTTTTCTTTGTTGCCGTGGTGCCCCCGACGTGGTTTTTGCAGCACTTTGCTTCTGTGCGCTTGCCAGGGTTTTTCGTTGCCTGGTTGCATCATAAAGTCATTTAAGCATATAAATTGCACTTTTATGCTCCGCGCCTGTCACACAAACACAATTACTCAGACACGTTCCACGGGAGCGGAAAGGACGTTAGTGAAAGAGAAAACAGGATATACTGAACAATGGCCTTAAAAAACAACAAGTTTCGGGGGTTTTTTAAGCCAGCTCTAGGATTATCAGAACACGTAATCCTTTTCTAAAAATTTAATAATTCAAGGAAACAGTTGAAATTGAATTAAATAAATAAAAGCTAGAAAGAAGCTTAATACATTCAGCTTAATACATTCGGTTGTAATAATTATTTAATTACCAACTAAGCTCTTCAAGGCTTCATATTAATTAATCCCAGTACATTCAGGATAAGCAATTGACTTGGTAAAAGCCCTAATGGCCATGCATTGCGTATTTACTCGGTTCAAGACTCATTCGTATCTCCATCCCCGATGGCCTTAATTACACTTCTTCAGTGCTATTGTGACTGCAATTTTTGGAGGCATATTTCAGGCCTGCAGGCTGCCCAAACAGCGCTGGGCTAATTAACACTGGGAGGAAAACTGGGCGGAAAGTGAGTGGGGGGGGGGGTCGGGTTAGGCAGTGGCAGTGAAAGCGGGAATTCCCCGGTGCCACAACAGGCCAGAGTTATGCATTAATAATGCAATCGCAAAGCAGCCCAAAAGCCAAAACGAGAGCAAGCTCATTTGGACGCATTCGCCGGGACACCGGCTATTGTCAGGCACTGTGTTGGCGTGTTGCATGTTGCTCGCTCAAAGCAGTGAAAGCTGCTGGTTATGGTATTTAAAGTACCGATAATTTAAGACGATATTTTACGATATGTTAAAAGGTTTTATTTAAATTTTTGTATAATTTTTAATGGGTCATAATACTTTAATATACTTTAAACAAACGCGACGAATTTGGGTAATTTTAATTAATAATTAAATAAAATCCATATTTCTGAATAATCAATGAATCCTGAATAATATATCATTTAATCGATAATTATTTGAAGAATATATCGTTTAATGAATTATTAAAAAAAGGAGTTTCAAGTCACTTTTTTTATACATTCTTTATCAGCATCAAACCTCAGTTTCCCGACGCTAACATATTATTTTATTCCTAAGAAAATATCAATTAAGAATATCTGGTAGTTAGTTAAGAAACATGACAACCTTAAGGCTCTAAAAAATTCTATCAGACTCTTATACAATTTTTTAGAGACTTAAAGTTTTCATGTTTCTATCGATATTTCCGATTTTCTATAAATGTACACCCATCGCTAGCTCGGACAATGGCTGCTGCAGCAACAACAAATTATAATGCAATTGCAAATGCTCGTCGTTTGTTCATTTCTGTGTCCGCATGCGATGGTAAATTTATGCGTACTCGCAGCGCTTCCTGCATTGACATTTACTTGGGGTTATTTCCAATGCCAGGGGGCAACATGGCTGCAGATGCGACGCTCTCTCTCGCATAAATGCAAACTGCAATTGTTGCAAACAACAAACTGCCTGCACCTTTCCCGCCGGCATGCCGGCAAGCTACAGTCATTGTGGTTTTTTGGCATTTTTCCGGCAATTGTTTTCGAGGACCGGCTTTTCAACACTTTTGTTCGGTTGCTGCGGTCAACCGCATCCTGCCAGCATTTCCTCATCGATTTTGAACCAAGAAATTCTTGGCCACCGCCCACATCACCTAACTTCGATTTAAGCCAAGAATTTGTTCAGAATATGTGTATTTATTTTTCTTATAAAGCTCGTTTAAAGACAATTGTCGGAATAGAGAAGCAGAATTCACGGAAGATGACTTTTCATTGTCTGACTTAAAGAAACAATTGTCGATATAGAGACGATGTATTATTTATTTTTCAAGTATTATGGTATTGAGATACTCTTTAATTTGGTTTCCATTTGTTATTATTATAATAAAATAAAGGTATAATTTCAGTTCAAAATAAAGAATGCAAAGAATTCTTCCACTATTTATAACCTTATAATATCAGTTATATGCCCGCAACGAAGTGATGGAGTCGTTTCCGATCCTATAAATCATATATATTCTTGATCAGCATGAACAGCCGAGTTAATCTAGCTATGTTTGGACGAAACAAAATTTTTGTCAATTTTTTCTAAATTTGATAAGGGGTTAGTTACATCGTTCAAATTTTCAAAAATTCACAAAATATTTAAAAATTTAAAATTTTTAATTTGTAATGCTGATTTGTTAACCTAACAAAAACTAGCATAGCACAGCTTTCCGAATTGAAATTAATTAATTTTTGGCTGAGTTATGATGAATTTTCATGCAAGGGTATTAAAACGTTGGCTTCCCGAAGTTTGCTTACTTTGCTTCCTTTTTGTTTTATTGCTCTTGTTTTATAAAACTTACATTTTAAATTCCATATATTAATAAAATATATATTTCTCTTTATAGATTTCCTCCCCTTCCTGAGAGTGTCTTAATTCTCTCCAAAGTCAATGATTACCCAAACGCTTTTAAAGTGCCGAGGAATTCCCGGAGTTAGTTTTGGCTGCCATTTTGTCTGCACAATTCTTTCCCTTCTAAAAGGGCGGTAAAAGCAACTTGTTGCAATTACAATAGTGTTGATAGGAAAACTTTTAATCGGCTTAATGCACTGCGAAACTATATAACTAATTTCTCAGTAGGCAAAACCGATAACAGCAACACAACAAGCTAGCAACCGAAACGCTGTGGCTCGAACTTGATGACACTCACAAGTGTTCAATGTATACCCACAAATATATATACGTACATAGAATAAATAAAAGTGAGGTCAAGATAATAGCAACAGAAAATAATATATATTAAAATATATAAATTAAGGTAGTAAATATAATATCAAATTAATAAAACCTACTAAAGTAGAAGAATAATAGGAATATTTTGATTAGCCACGTGAAACTCTAGTAATATAAAAGGGTTTCCAAGATCATTCATTAATTATTTATATATACTAAATTTGCCATTCAACTAATAGTATTACTTTCTATTTCTTATAATCTTCATGCTACTACTGTTGTGACCACAAGTGCATATATATATAGATTCCCATCGTCGTCGCACTTAGCTGAATATGCATAAAACTGTAATGGAACATAATTTCAATGCCTGCACAAACTTTAATTAAAACGACTTTGCCGAGCGCTAAACATCAGTGTCCCAGGCGACAACCGCGCACCGATACACAAACACACACGGAGCCATGTCGACGCAGATTTTCAACCTCACGGATACACGGATACACAGATACACGGATACACAGATACAGAGATACACAGCTCCACGGCTCTGGGGCCACACAGAGTCAGAGATACACAGATTCCGGGATACTTTGCTCTGTGCCGCATGACATGACGCTCCTAATGAAGTGCATGAATACGTTAACAACATGGAAACGCCCAAAATCTATGTGAGAGTATGGAGGCTGGGTGTGCGTGCCCATAATCATTTTGATGGGCACGTAAAATGCAAACTAAAATCACTAGAGCGTTGGCAAACAAGGTGGCAGCTGCCAAAGGCAAGAAAAAACACGGCAAAACCAACATCGGTCCGGACAGGAAACTAATATACAACATTTGCACGTGACTTTGATATTGAAAACGCTTTTGCAAGGACGCCAGATACATCTGTATCTATGCGAACATAATGGCTGGTCAACAGACAAGAGTTACGGAAACAACTGTAGTCCATTTCGGATGCCAATCGGATTTATGCCCCAAGTTCGGTATATTTTTAATAATATTCATTTTTATTGTCTGGCTTCCTGCTTCCTGCATTCTCCATCCCCTACTTGTTGATACTTACAATTTCAGACCATGACTTCACACTATAGCCACATTAAAGTGTAAATAGTTTTGCCATTGATCAGAGGGCTGAGAGCACAATAGTTTTGGTGAACGTGCCTGGCATTTTCCGGCATTTCCAAGCATTTCCCGCAAATGTGCTGACCACAGCTATTCGGCAATGTCTTGACCCGAAGTCATATTGGAAATCCATTGAGTTCGGGGTTCGCTGGCAGTGATTAAACGGCAGCTATAAAAGCCGCAGGCCAGGCTTTAACTTCTCGCAGCCACAGCTGTGCGATAATCTAATGCAATAATTAGGTAATTAATCATATCAGAAGCAGTCACCCACGCACACACACCCGCGCCCACACCCGACACCACACACCCTGCCCGCCAGTTGGCCATTAAGTCAGCCCACTTCCACGCACTTCTCCTCAGCGATAAGCGCCAGTACAAACGGCTAATTAAAGATAAACAAAACACTTTAAAAATAACACAGGGAACGGGGGCCCTGCTGCTGCTGCTGGAAACCCATTCTCGGAATTATGAAAATTGAAAAGAAAATATTTAATTATAAGCACAAGAGAGAGCAGACGGAAAATAAAGCGTAAAAACGTTTACCTGTTGAAGACAACACCAGAGCGCATAAGCCCGCCAGCAAATATGCGGAGGGGATGGATGGACCTCATTGTTCTGCTGGCCCCGCTGGAAATTTTATAATAATGCAATATTAAATCATTAAAATAAAACAGAAATATGACGTTCCAGTAAGAGAGATCTCTAGTTTTAATGATAAGCTAAGGTAGGTAATTAAGTGCATTTACTAAATAATTTATTTCAGTCTTTAGAATTTCATATTTGATAAGTTAGAATGAAGTACTGCCAAAATTATGCAACAATAGATAATTGGCAAGTCAAAAAGTGTGAATTGGATTTAACAATATTTAAATCTAATCAATTTATATATAAAAAAATTATTTAATTTATTTTTATTTAAATAATAAAACCCCCCCTAAGAGCGAATTAAAATTCAAGAACGCCTATTAAACTAAATAAAAGCTTTGGGATTCCTTGCCTGACATACCAATTAGGCTAACACTGTTGATTATGAATAAATTGCTGCGATGAAGAGGGGCACAGGGCAGGCCAAAGAGGACCAAATAGGACAATAAAGTCAGGCGGAGTGGGAAATATATAGAAGAAATACAAAGAGGGAACAGCGAGGGCCCGTCGATTTAAAGCTTATCAATTCAGGACAAAGCAGCGCTTTGAAAACAATTGAGCAGTTAATGTTTGTTTACCCCACGTCCGCGGAAATAAAATGTGAGAAAAAACCCAGCAGTGAAGATACAGAAACAGGGGGATGCGGCTTCCAGCTCAAGTGAATTTAAAGAAGGAAAAAGTCCATTTGAGACTTTTTTTCTCTATTGTCCTGCTCCTTTTTTCCAAGGCATTTCTGTGGCCATCGTCCCGTTGGCCGAAACTTTTCATAATTGAAATAAATAAAATACAACCAAGACGAAATTGGGGAAAATATTTTTCCCCGCCTGGGAAATCCCTCGATGAGCGCCCAATCTATGTTTGTATATCAATGGAAACTCATTTATTTGGATACTTTATAAATAATGTGGATTCGTTTTATGCCCGCCGGACTCGTTGGCACTGAGAAATTTAATCAAGCGCCGTCCAGGCGTTCGGGCGTTCTGGCTTCCAGGGGCGGCTCAAATAATTTTCGCAAATTCATTTACGCATTTCATTTGCCATCCCCGCCCTAGTTCAATCCCTGAATCGTGAATCCTGAATCCCGTGTCCCGAATCCACCGCCTCATCCTTTAGCCGCTGGCATGCAAAACGTTTTTTAATCCCCGGCAACTTCTGGATGCCCGAACAAACGCATTGGCCAATTTGTGGCGGGCTGCAAAGAGAGAGAAAAAATAAAGAATTGTAGGAGAAAATCCGGGGGCGATGGCGAAAATGAATAAGTGAAACTGAAGGTTGAAGGCTGCGTGGTGCCCCGTGGCAGTTGCAGGAACATTGACAAATGGGGCGAGGCCACTGACCGGCTTACCCGGTCATCTATAAGTTCCCGCTGACGAGTGCAAAGTTGCTCAATTCGCGGCGGCCTTGCCGAGAGGCACGATACTGTTGACAATTATCTTAATGAGTGCGCCAACCGAAAATATCTGGCGACCGGGGGAAATATTTTTTAAATTAAATATTGCAGGAAATTAATAAAACTAAAGAATTTAATATAAAAACCTGCCGATTTAAGGGGCTGGTTTTAATATTAAATTCTTACATTACAGGCTTTGTACTTCCTATGAAACCATCTTTAAACTTTAGATATTAACCTAAAGTAGCTATTAATGCTTACTATTAATAAAAGAAAATATTTAATAAAAAATCTTAGTAAATACTTGTTTATTTATCCCTAAAAAATGTACAAATAAATTGTGCAGCAATACCGATTTTAAGCTCCTTCTGACCCTTCAAAAAGGCCTGTGTAAATATTCAAACGGATAAATTTCCATAAATCCCAGGTTAATATTTCTTGGCTTTTATTAAGCCCAAATGAAATGCGCAGAGCAAATGTTTGTGCGATAAACTACGTTTTGCCAACTTAAAGCACAAGTCAGTAGCTTCCCCATGACTATTTGTGACGACTGCTAGTGCTTGTTGGGACTTTTGACAACACAAACTCTGAATGCTGATCCAATCAGAGGAACCAGCCACCAATCGTCACAGCAGCCCAAACCTCAAGATTCGGGATTCGGTGAACATATATTTCTAACCGAAACATAAGGAATACAAGGGAATATTGGAATAAGACGTAGGAAAATACTTTACATTTAAATATAAATAATAGAACTACAAAATAGAAGGAAAGGATTAAAAAATATTTTTGTACAAGTTCTATAAACTTTTCTTATAAAAATATATTTTATAATGTCTCCCTAAATATTTATAATGTTTCAAAAAATTATAAGTATTCAGCTAGGCGACTATTGAGTCTCGATTTGGTTCCTTGGGATTTGCTGGCTCGTCGTCGTCGTCTGTCAACTGTCGTCGGTCGGGGGCGGTCCACCTCTAACCCTTGTGCCATATTATCATAGCTGGGATGGGAGCTCACGACTCGGTCTTACTTTTATTTATTTTTATATTATTCGAGAGCAGCGCTGCTCTACTTTCAATAACTGTGAATAAAACCGAATGAATGAACTGGCTAACCTTGCCGCTGGCTGGGAGGTGGGTGCAGAACGGGCGGCTTTGCTGCTCGACTTTTGTGTTCGGTTTATTAAAATATACATTTTCCTTTTTTTTTCATTTGCCTTCCTTTCTATACGGAGAATTCTATTTTGCCTGCGCCTGTGTCTGTGTGTGGCTTTACTCTTTGGCTTGGCAAATTTTGCAGAGAAAAAATCGACTCGATTATACACATTTTCGAGTCGCTTTTGCCGCAGGTCAAAATGTCAGCAAAAACTGGACAATATAAGGATACGAAGTGTACAGTAATTACTCGCAGAAAATATTTAAGCATTTTTTGTTAAGTTTCATTTTATTTTACAGAATATTGTTTGCATTTTTATTATTTAATTAAAAACAGTGTGAGATGTTGATACGATTATTTTATTTTTATTAATTTTTGATAATCTGAAATACATCCCTTAAAAAGTATCTTTCTTTGTTCCAACTTAACTGCATATTCTTTCTAATATTATTTTGACATTTTTTGTATGTACACTTTATTAATTTAAAAAAGACTTTCCGATAATTAATCCGATAATTAATCATTCGATAAATCTAAGTAATTATAATGGTTAAATTTGTTAATAGCCACTGTGTTTTTATGCTGTCTGATAAGTGGAATTTTTTTAAGTCCTGTGGCTTTGGCATATTTTATGCGCATTTGCATGTTCTTCTTCATTTTTTGTCGTCGAGCCTGTTTTGCTCTCGAAGATTTATTTGTCAGATACGCTCTTTTATTTGATTTATGAAGTTGGTCCTGTGACCTCCACCTACCCCGATTTAGTTATGAAGGAGCAGCCGAGCTGAGCTGGCTGCCCAGGAGAATTGTGTCAAGCCGGTGAGCCCCCAGACTTTCTCCCCTCGAGCAGAGGGTTTCCCCGCCAGCTGCAATGAGTGTTGTACGTTGGAGTCCTTAGTCCGTCCAGTTGTCCACCTGCCCGCATGTCCACCTGTCCGTTGAGATGCCGGACAAGCGGCCCCTGGATCCGAACCAGCCGGTGCTGTACATCGAACACTGCTGCCACCGTGAAATCTACCGGAAACGCGCATTGCATCTCCATTCTTCGCTGGCGGAGGCTTTAAAGGCCATCCACCCGAAGGTCAATCTACAGCTAAGGATCAACGACAAAGGTACACCACAGACGGGATCCTTCGAGGTCGAAGTGTCAGCCACACCCACCCAGGATTCAAAGGGGCGTGAGAGGGTATGGACGGGCCTGAAACGAATGCCAAGCTCATCGAAGATTCCGCATGTAGACGACATCCTTACCCCGGTTTGCTTTGCCCTGAAGCTCCGGGATCCTCAAAAGGAGTCACATCGCAGGGTGCTCACTAATCTGAGGAACAATAAAGGCGATGAAGATGGGAAGTTTTAGGGGAGAAAAGTAAAATTTTAGTGTATTAAAAAACTTGGAAAAATCTATAGGTTCTTTAAGGATTCTTTCTCTAAAAAATAATTGCTTGAGACAACGCAAAGCTAATGGAAAATTCCTAAAAAGATGCCATCAAAAGGTCAAGCTCCTTCGCTGTTTGAATATTCAGCAGGCAAAGAAATATCCTTACCATTCGCAGACTCTAAGGATAACACTTAAATCCGAAACTAATGAAAAGACAAACTGTGTGCCGGAGAAAACTGCCACTTTGGCAGAACTAAAGTGTGATGTGTAACTGCATACAAGCGGCAGTTATGGCGTTCCCCGCCAAAGGATGCAAATGAAACTGCCAGGAGCCAGAAGGAGTGGAAGAAGGAGCCGCCCGTTTCCTGCTCATTTTCGCCGTGGGAGCCGCCGTTAAGATTTTCGGCTCGTTGAGGGAGCGACAGGAGCTCAAGTTGAGTGCTGCATTTCGGCTTCATTGCATCTCGCTGAGCAAAGGGTTTTGGCCGGGACGCAGGGGTGGGCCAAGTAAACGGCACAAGGAGCACAATAAATCCCCCTCTTAAAGTAGTTGTGTAATATTTTCGTTTGCCAAAGTATTTCGTTGCCTGTCGGCCCGCCTTTTGCTTCCGAAAAGACTTCTTGCCAGACTTAAGTTTTCGGCAAACAAACATATAACAGTAAGAGCACACTTGCGCTCATTAAAGTAAAAATTCAAAGTGTGTAAAGGATACAGATACAGTAATTTTATAAAAAAAAAAAAAAAAATAAGAGTATGTGCTTTTTACAGAAATAAAAACACAAGAACATATTCTTTTTCCCATTAAATTAACAAGAAATTTAATTTTTGAAATATATTTTAAACCAAAATTCAAAGAGTTTCCCATAATTAACTGAAGCTCTTTTTAGGGCTGCAAATTGGCATATTTTCCAATGGATTCCAAGAAATTTAATTAGTTAAAATCGACTGAATATTCTTCCGCCTCTGGTGTTTAATGAAAATTTATGTTTTGCGTGAAAGTAGACACTTGAATATTTCGTGGAATCGACTCTTCAATTTCCCAGAATCCACTGTGTACAGGACTCTCGAGTGCGTGTGTGTGGGCGATGCTTGACAGGATGTGCGGGTCTGGGCTTGAAAGGCAGCATAAGTAGTGGAAAACGGCAGCATATTAATCTTGCAAGCAACAACGGCTAAAACAATAAGAACAGCAACTGCCTCGAAGACATTGCAGCAGGACTT
Organism: Drosophila watanabei; assembly: GCA_008042575.1. Classification (NCBI taxonomy): domain Eukaryota; kingdom Metazoa; phylum Arthropoda; class Insecta; order Diptera; family Drosophilidae; genus Drosophila; species Drosophila watanabei. The sequence continues at coordinate 18,653 of VNJS01004617.1, forward strand.
GCACTCCTTTTCTTCGCTTCCTTCCGCCCAGAACTAAATCGTTTGTGTGCTCTTTTTGTATTTTTGCACAAAGTAAATGAACTTCATTATAAATAAAACGTCTCTGGAGTTTCTCTCTCCTCTTGGCGGCTGCCTTGTTTTTCTTTTGTTTTTTTTTTTGCTTGTTATTTTTTGCATTTTTGGCTTTCGGTTTCAGAGTCAGTCGGGTTGTCTGGCTGTTGTGCATGGTGCCAAAAAAAAGGACAATAACTTTGCAGACTTTTAAGGAAAACTGCTGGGCTTTTGACATCTAAAGGATCACGTTCCGCTTTAAGTCTGAGTTATGATTTATGTTTATATTATAGTTTGCTTTTTATTTATTATATTTTACTGAAACAGTGTTAATTCTAAATTCTAAATAAAAATATTTTACTTCATCTTAAGCCTCAACAGCAGCTGTAATTTGTGTACATTTTTGCTCAGTTTGCCTTTGTTAAAAATTCGTAATAAAATTTCAGACAGCCAAAGGATTACGTTTCGCAAATGTTTGCATATTTATAATGTTATATTACATATAACATTATTAATTAAAAAAAACTAATACACAAACTAACAGCTGCTTTTCATTTATTTTTCCTTCATTTCCCTCTATTAAAATCATTAATAAAAGACTTGTCATTTACATTTTGCAGCTGCTGCAAATATTAACAAGAAAAGTGTAACTAGAAAGAAAAGTCCGGGAAATTTAATGCTGTTTACGCACATTTCGACGGTCAGAGCTTACTTAGACGGCATCGCTGTTCCTCCTCTCAATTTGCGCCACGGAAAAGTGCAAGCTGCATGTAAAATGGTTTTAATAATATTTCAAATTGACATTGTCGATGGCCCTGATGACATTCAATTAGTGCCCAGCACTTTTTCAAGCTGCAACAAATGATAAGTGATTGGTTTCTGGTTCAGACGGTTCTGTGAGCTTTTCCGTTTCTGTTACATCGAATGCACTTTTCCATGGTGACCCCATTAATCAATTTACAGAATCCTTGATGGGCTATCATTTTTCTTTGGCTTTATCCGAAATAACATTTTTCAGCCAAACAGTCTTAAATTTAATTAAATCAAGCGATGTTTTAGATTTAAAACACTCTGCTTAATTAAATTACAGTTTCTATTTTTCATGTTTAAATGTTAATTAAATCTCACTGTTCAGATCCATTGAGATGTATGGCAGCAAATAATACAGCAAATGCATTTTAAATTACAAAAAAAGGCTTCGTTTATGACCATTGTATCATTTTATAAAACATGGCACAAAAAAAGGAAAAGAGGACATTTCTTGTTGAACAGCAAAAGTTTGAATGAATTCGAATGAAATTCAATGGGCTAATTGGCATTCTGTTGTACATTTGTATATGTTTTGGTTTTGTTTGCTGGTTTCTGTTTGTTACGCATAATTTTAATACTCTATTCATTATGACACACAGGAGCTCGTTATCCTAATCATCATTATCGGCGACTGGCCAGTTGTTTAATTAAAAGAGTTATTGATACACGCCACTCACTAACCGCGCTTTTAAAGCCTCTATAATCAGCATTATTTTAAGCCCGCAAAAAGCTACCGAATTTAAGAAGGATCAAAAAAATAGCGTAACTATTATGTATACCAGGGACTCAATTTCGTTTTCAATTAAATGGGAGCAGAGAAAGCGGAATATAGCCAGAATGCAAATATCATTTTTGACATTTTTCCAGTCCAAATGGGCTGTGGGTGTGGGTGAGGTGTGGGAGGTGGCTCTTGGGGGTCGTGTGTGTGTGCCAAGGTGAGCGCATCGGGAAAGGTCACTCGGCCAGCACTCGGCTGACTGACAAGTTTCGCAATCTCTGGCAGTCAACCGTGAGACACTTTCAGATGGCCAAGACATGTTCGGAAGCAGTAGAGCCACGGAGATGAGCTTAAATTGGAATATATCGCAGTGTCCTGAGACAGATTCCTTTAACATTTAAACAACTATATATTTTGAACATAAACTTTTATAAAAATTTACTGTAATGTAGGTTTGTAATAGGTTTTTCTTAAATTATGCAGCTCTTAGTGACTCTCACTTGCCTTGAATAATTATTTTATTTTGTATTTCTGTATTTACATGCAATAAGGATAATCACACATCCTTTTTCATCCCTAAAACTTAATAAAAAACGACACAAAAATTGCCACGCACACATATCTAAAGCAATTTGAACTCCAATCCTTTATCGCTGGACAAAAATGTCATTCCAATTCGAAGGCTCACCCAAAGGACTCGCACCCCACAGGACAACAAGAACAAGAACAACAACTGCCTCTGTCCGAGTGTCATTCCGTGATGATCTATGGACGGGAACATAAATTTTGACTGCTCAACTCGGGGCATTGTGACGGCACAACGGACGGACATCGATGCTCGGGACGGGAATCGAATTGAAATTCGAAATTTCCAAAAATGATTACAACTATACTCGGGCGCCTCGCTTGTTTGCGAGTTTTGGGCGCTAAAAACTGATTGCCGGAAATGCCAGTAATTGGTTGCACATGCCACCAAAGGGGGCGATTTTTCTCGGTGGGAAGTGGTTTGCTGATTGGGTGGCATCCACATGGGCATTGTGGCAACATCGGTTGTGCTGCTGCAGTTTTTAGCATTATTGTTATTATTTTTGTGGCGAGCGGAGAGCGGCGAATGCTTGTTAATGATTTATGCATTCATTGTGCATAGAAATGACATTGCAGTTGTGCGTTGCGGGGAAACTGTATGGGAAACGCTGGGAGTCCTGTCCCCGCCCTCCCCCTCTTCTGCTAATTTAAATGCACATTTGGGGCACTTGCAGGAGGAGAGTGGTTTTGGGTATTCCAGGATCGTGGGTGGTGACAGGCAGCCCACTGCAACCGCATTGCCGTCGACACAGCCTCGACTTCTGTGATTTATGCTGCTTTTGGCCATTAGCCCAACATTCTTGTAAATATTTACAGAGGTCCTTTAACATAACAGACAGGATTGCTAACAGAAAAAGAGCCTGTGGAAGAGTAAATTTCCCAAAGAGCCAGGAATGTTATTGAACATTTTCGCACTCTTAGCTACTGTTAAGGATTTTAAGAGTTTTCCTGAACTCTTCAGCTGTTAAAGTTGAACATTGTCGGTGGGTTAACATCAGGTTCGTTGTGCCATTAGCTTGGCCATAGGTCAGTAATTTTTGTTGAAAACAAATACAAAACCAAAGCACGTGGTGCCATAAATCATTTGGCTTCGGTCCAGAAGCTTCCTGTTTAAAGCACACATCTGTATTAAGGGGGACCCAGATGGTTTTCTATTATTAAATTGGGAAATAAGCAGTTTTGGCAGTATATCAATCATTAAGCTTGTATTTTTATAAAGTTTATAAAGTTGCTTTATGTGTTTAATATTTAATGTTCAGCAAATGATATGCACATAAACATATCTGTAAAGTTTACTACATAAAAAGAAAGCTGGGTTTTTAAACTAGATTTAAACCACATTTTAAAATTATATATAATTTAATTAAATACATTTTTTAGATGTAAAAACACTCAAAGGTTTTTAATATAAAAGTTTTATTTGGAAATATTTTATTGTAGTTATTATTCTTATAGACATATGATTACTTTACACATTTTCAAAAGAATTTAAAATCCATTATTAATAATCGCTTTTCAATAGCCACCATAAACACATTATCCAATCAGGGTTTCAGCTTTATTTTAATTATGTTTCGATTATCGTTCGCCCTTTGTCTCGATAATGACTTAAGCTGAAATATAATTTGGAAATGCTCCCCTTTTACGGTCACTTCCTGGGTGTAAACTCTACGACGCTCCCCCCGAAAAATCGCAGCTTAAACCAAAAGGAATTTAAAATTCAGCTCAGTCATCGAAAGATCTAAGCAAGGAAAGCCACAAGGAAAAGTACAAGGAAAACCCAACCAAAACAAAGGCAAAATGGGGAGAAAAAAGGATTCTTTTAGCCCGCAAGTAAGTATTCGTATCTGTGCTGATGCTCACGTTGCTATTTAAGATTCATTTAGGTGCAAAACAATGGCGGCAAATGGCTCTGAAAAGTGCAACGAATGGGAAATACCCTGAGTGAGTTTTTCCCGCGGAAAAGAGTCAACTTTGGGCTCCTAATCCACTCTTCCTGCACTTTTCCGGCAGTGTTTTCTCGTGTATAATAGCGGCACGGCATGACATTGGCTTTCGGTTTTTGGCTTTGGCTTTTGGCTACGGCTTCTGGCTGTTGTCGCTGCCGCTGCAGACGCGGCAAATTACGTGAATCAGCGAATTTGGCAACAAGATACGGCCACCGATAGCACCAACAGCAGCAGCAGCCGCGGCAGCTGCAGCAGAAACAACAAAAACAGAGCTACAGTCAAGCCACATAACGACGCCGCGGCCAATTGCCGATTAGCATCGCTTTTGGCCAAGGCAGCAGCAGCCGCAGCAGCAGCAGCAACACCAACACCATTTGCAACGGTGAGCAAAAGCAGTTAGTTGAAACAGCAGGGAGCGAGTAACGGCATCAGGTCCTGCAAGAAGGGTTTCCGGCGGATATGCAATGGCCGAGAGAAAAGAAAACAACTTTGGCATGGGGAATAAACAGAACGTGGCGTGACTGTAAGTGATTGTAAGTGAGTGCGAGTGCCTAATGAAGCCATCACCGATGACCAAACGGAATGAAGGACTAAGACACTGACCAAAATGGAAGAGGCTTAAGATTCCGAAGAAAAGCGATTCAATTAAATTAAATTCATATATAACACATTGTAAAAGTTTCTACATAATTTAGAGAATTTTACAACTGTCTCAATGTAATATGCAGAAATTAAATAATAAATTATCACTTGAAATATACAAAGAATTCATGGCAGCGTTGCCTACTTTTAAGGGCTTTTCTTGTTGGCTTTAAATATTTTGAAAATTATGTTAATTTGTGGGAAAAATATTACAAATAGCAATTAAAATTCATAGTTTGTTTTAAATATATAAAAATTCTGTTAACCAAACTATTCATTAAATTTGCATAAAACCTAAAAACAAATTTTTTTAAACACTTTTTCAAAGAAATTCTTATATTTTTGTTGCATTAACTTCATTAAATTATTTTTGTAAAACTAAATTCCTTGAATAACTGCTTAAATAAATGAATATATCAATTTAAAATAAGCTTCTTTTATAAGTAAATAAACCCTTTGTTTAGTAAAATTAATTCTTTTTTCTCAGTGACCTTTATTCCCTTTGACATTTTTTCTGGCAAGGCTTTAAGAATTCAGGCAGCCCAAAAGGAGGACACAGGACGTAGGCCTGGGCGTAGACAAAAGAAGAACCCGGGCAAAGAGACAATGATGTCGCCAAAATCATTGACGAGGACCTGCCACCGAGGGTGCCGGGCATGGATTTCGGAGGACTCAATGCCTGCCGCGACGAGTGTCAATATGAAAATGAATGCGTGTGGTTTTGCTTTCTCCTTTTTTTTCGCCCAGGTCCTGGGCCCCACCTCTTTGGCGGTTCTATGTGTGGATATGAATTATTCATAAAATGGCAATGGCACTCTGAGCAGCGGCAAGAACAAGAGCAAGTCGTGACGAAGGCATTGGAATGTGAGTAGTCCCCCAAAAAAAAGGGGGCGTCTAAGAACTTGTTGTGGTGCTGCCGTCACTGGATTTGGATACCCTTCTAAGGGAGGTAGGGTATTATTAGGAGTTTTAAAATAAATTATAATATTTATTAGAGTTAATTCAGTTTTTAACATTTAGTGCTCTTAAATAAATATTTGAATGTCTTTAAGTATTATCAGATTTAAATGAAAGTTTTTGATAGTTCGTAGAATTTATTAAAGAATTTATTATTAATGCATAATTTACCCAACTTTATTCCATTATTTATTAGATTTTCAATACAAATTTTTCAAAAAAAAATCCATAACTTGACCTAAAACAAAAAGAGAATTGAATTGTCCTTGTTACTTAACATTGGTGGATCCATCGTTATTATTTTCTTGCCTGCCTGTGCGACAAGTGCACAACACGAGGCAACAACAATGCGGCGCCATTTGAGATGCCTTCCATATACACACACACACTCAAACACACCCACCTTTATGCATATATGCAAGTGTGTGTGCGAGTGTGCGGGGAAAACTATGCGACATAAAATGTAACGAGGAGCTGGCGGAAATGGCGAAATTGCTGGCCGAGGCCTCTCAGTGGCAGGTTAACCCTCAACTGGCACCCTCGACTTCTGGGGGTCACTCTCCGCCCGCCTGGCAAGTGAAATTAAACAGAGATCTGACTACAAATAACTCAGAATCTCTTAAGCAGATTGAGCTGCATTTAAGGGGCTTAATCTGCTTTACAGAGTGAATTTACTTGAAACTCTCGGCTAATTAGCAAAATGGAAAAGCTAATTATGCCGATTGCAAAACTTCTCCAGACTCGTGTGCGTAAATCAAGTGGAGAGGCAAATGGATGGAAAAGGGAAACTTACCTGACATTCCCCAGTTACATTTTCACAATCGACACGAAATGGGAAAATTCGACGACAACAACACAATCATAGTCATCATCAGCATTAGCGGGAATCCCCTCGTAGCTCAGTCCCTTATCCACTTGGATCTGCATGCATAACAACAACGACAAAATCCATAATATTTGCGCAATCAAATGAGGCTAAAAAAAATTAATCGAACTGCGTGGCAAGGCAGCGGAAAAGTTTCAGCAAACAAAAAAAAAGGATTGAAAAATGAAAAACCTGACTGCGTGAGCTTTTTTTTTCTATTTGCATATAAATTTGCATATGTCTGTGAACAGTGAAGCGAAAGTATCTGAAGCAGCGAAAGAATATTTATAAAATATTAAAAAATATATATTTTTAGTTGCTTAAACTAAAAATAAGTAATGAAGAGCCTTAATAAATAAACCAAAAAGTGTAGAAATATCTTAAGGCTTAGCTTATTTTAGATTTACAAAACTGGAAGCTTTAATTTGATATATTCTATGTTTTCCTATATTTAATAGACGTCCTTCCACTGCCACATCCTTACATCCTTGTGTATTTCTAAGCTCCTTCACTGCATGTGTGCTTGTAGGTGCTTATGTGTGTGTTCTGCGGGTTAGCATTGCAAATGCTCGCGATTTTCCACGAGCTTATTCAAATGATCTGAAGAGTGCTTCGGCCAGATAGCAGGCAAGGGATGCCCGGGTAGGGAAACTTTACTGGAAAAACTCTTACATTGTGGGCTTAGTTTTTCGACCTAGGGAACTGGGGCTGCGTAATTAGCTCAGTGCTTGAAAATATTTCAAATTCGAATTTGTGGCACAGTTTCCATTTCATTGTGGTTGCCCCAACAGTTCACCGCAACTTTTAAAGGGAATACAGAAGCAGGAGCAGGAGCTGAGTGAACATAACTTTTCGGAAGCCTAGTCACGCCCACCTTCCGCCCAGGCACACTTCATTTGTGCGGTAATAGTTATTTGCGGACAGTAAAAACAAAAAGAACATAAAACAATTATAGTCCCGGCGCTGCAACGCATAAAAAGGAACCAAAAGGGGCAAAAACCTTTGACAAATTTTTCCTCGCTGTTGCCTAGCGAGATAGAGAGGGAGTTCTGTGTTTTGGAGTTCTCTGCACTTAAGGACCCCCACAGACATGGACAGACAACCGTACAGTGGAACTTCGCTAATTAGTTAAGGTTACTTTTTACTACAATCATTAATTTTTATAAAGCTTGAAAGTAACTTCCAAATGGGTTGGATTTTGTAAGCTAAATATATATTTTCTCTAACAATATAGTAAAGGTCACAGGGAATATATTTTAAAATTGATATAGTTAATAGTTTTTAAAATTTATTTAACGCAATAATCTTTAAGGAACTTTTTAAATGTATTTTTATCCTATAAACACACTCTAGGTAAACATAATTATAATCATCGGTTACAATCTCTAATTTCTATGGAAAAGGAAGAGATGGAGAGTGCTTTTAAATTCTTGATCCTTTCAAAAACTTTGCTTAAAAAATCTCAAGAAGTATCTTATTGCCAGTACCCTCAAATGATACATAGAATCCCCTTATAGAGCGACTACTGCCACTGTTTGAAGCCCTTTGTCGCGGGCAAACAACAAACTGACTTGCTAATGAAAACTTTATTGCTCCGGGGGTATGTGTACTTAGAGCCCTGCCAGAGATCCCGGATCCGGGGGTCCATCATCATATGCTGCCATTGTCTGTCGTGGTCGTGTCCGTGGTCTTTGATGGAAATGGAAATGGCTCCGCTCTGTTCTGTTCTGCTCTGGGCAGCTGCATATGCATACCGAGGCCGGGCCTCTCCTGTTTTCCCATTGTTGTTGTCTGTTTAGTGCTAATGTTATTTACACCAAAGGAGAGCGACGAGTGCGACAACTGGGAGGCAGATGACAAAGCGACACAGACGCATAAGCACTTTATGTGAATGACGCCCCGAGGCATAAACTAGAATTATACACACTCATCCCGATGCGATACGGCGTGTGGAACAATGCTCGTCGCCGAGGGGTAGCCGCAAAAAGTATGCAAAAACATTTTGTCTAACTATATTTTAAAAGCAAAATTTACCAGGCAACACCAGGCAAAGTCAAATGAGCATTAGACATGGCCCAAAGCCAGTTTTGAAAAGGCAGCAAAGGGGATGGTGTATTCAAGGCTTAAGGGTATGTGACTCTCTCTTTGCATACTTTATATGAATGAGGCTTGTAGCCTTGCTTTTTGTCTCGGGATCCTTTCCATATTCAGCGACGTGTTTGCCCAATAAACCTTGAAAAGTCATTAGAAATTTTTCAATTATGCAAACAGAGGGAACCAGGCAGAATAACTTTTATGCGGCGCTTAACTAGAGATGGCATTTTTAACGGCTAAAAGTTAGGGGGAAAAATTAGAGAACTTTGTAAGAATTAAATGAAATTATTATTAAAGCAAACAATTATTTATGGAAGCTGAATGAAATAAACTTTAATTTAAATACTCATTTAAGTATGCTAAGAGCCTTGACAGTAAAATGTAATATATTTTCCGCATTTAATGCTTTTGTTATTTGCTCATCCTGAATGATAAAGTTTATATCTCTCCAGCGTTAAACCATATAACATGGCTCGAAAGCCCTTGGCAATCTTCTTAACATAATCAGATAATCCAGCTTAGATTCGAGTTGATAGATTTTTACCATTTTGCATTTTTCCCCATAACCTTTCGCTCCATAAATCGCTCATCTCTGGCGAACACGGGGCACACACACACATTAACCCGTGTGTTCCTGCTGCCCTGTTCAGGTATTTTACGAGCTTTATATTGATAAACAATAAAATACACACACACACACAGGAGCACACAGAAATGTACCGACAAAAGCCCCACCACTTCCCCCCTCCCGCTGCGCAGCTGCTTTTATAAATTTTTATTTTAATTTTATTTATTTGGTTCGGCATGGCTTTTATGTATTTATGGGCCAACATGCAAATGCAAATTGAAAAGGAACATGAGCAGCGTCACGGTGAAGCCTCAGTGCGAAATGATTACGAGCACTTCTTTCCTTCTTTATTTTTTTTTATAATGCAATAAATAATTTTATTATGTGCCGAGACCAATAAACACATTCGAGGCAAACAAATAATCGAATACATGCAGATGCAAGGCGGTCTCCGCATATAAATCAGGGATATGCTGGGTGTATCCTTGCTTCCCAATCCATTTTAGCTGGGGAAGCGATTTATAAATCCCAACAAGAAAAAATTAATGCGGTTTGAAGTATTTTGTACACTCTATTTTAATGGGTAGAGTTTTTATATAACATTTTCCAAAGAATAAAAGCAGAGAATGAATTTTAAACTCTCGAAGAATTTCAATTAATAATCTCAACAGAAAAAATAATAGAAAATTCGAAATTAAATTAAGCAAATAAATTACAATATATTAAAATTACAAGCACCTTAAGTGACTATTTTAGTTTGGAATAAATTCAATATACTGTGACTTACTTAGCTTGATAAATATTTAAATAAAAAACTAAAATAAATGCAACTTAATAACCCTTTTTAATTAAAAATAAAGAGCATTTCCCATTCGTTTCAATCCTTTATTGCCACTCAATCTTTTCTTCTCACATTGACATTAGGAAATGAGTTTTGCAATACTTTAGCAATTTTCACAGGCTCTCAAATGCAGACAACACAGACACAGACACATCTACTTAGCCCCGCCGCCCCCCCTTCACATGCTCACATGCTGGGCTGTAATGCTGGAAAATCCAGAAAACCCTCTTGGCTTAAGCCCATTGGATGCCGGGGGGGCGAATGGGAACGAGGAAAACGAATTTGAGGGCACTGCAAATGGGCAAGAGATTTCCCCTCATGGCTGTACAAATGATATGCGTATTTAAAGGGAAATGGCAGGAGCTTTGCCGGGAAAGCGAAAGGGAAAACACGGAAAAGGCGAACAAAGTCAAAGACAAAGTGGTAAGGTAAGCTCGAAGGAAAGGGCTCGCAGGATAAAATACGCAAAATAAATGGCAACAAGAAGGATTATCAAAGCAATGAGGTGAATGGGGCATTGTTGACTTACACTTGTAATCGTTTACCGCGATGAAGAGCTGAACAAATCTTGGAGCTTTTCCAAGTTGATTTTGAATTATTTACAAAAACAATTTTTCAATTTTAATAATTCTACAAGGAATTACATACAATCTTTAAAAGAAAAGCAGTCTTATATTCTAGTAACTTCAATATAGAGAGAACAAGAGAACTTCAATTCAAAAACAACCTCTCTTCTTTACGAAAAATAAGACAAGTTTAAATTATGATTATTATTTTCAACATCCTTTCTTTCCATTGAAAATCCTAAATGAAAGTTTGGCTTGTTATTTTTTTTTCATTTCATGCTTAGCTGCGATTAGACATTTTAGCATTCATATTGATAAATAATTATTTTGCGGCACTCGCTCAAAGAACCGAGATTAATTGCATTTCGGTCTGGCAACTGCATTTCGCCGCGGGGCACATCCGCAATGTGCAGCCGTAAATGTGGAAACTGTTTGTTAGACGTAGCATGCCCCAAGGGGATGCAATCTTTGCGAGCTTGATTAATAAATGTCGCGCTTTTGTGGCCCATTGACAAATATAGCTGGATTTGGCCCAATCGAACCGAACCACAGCGGCAGCCAGCGATTTCCTGTCAATAAGCCTTGTCAGCAACATGAAATTAACGCTATTCAAGCCTGGAGGGCGCGCCATGCAAGGAATTCTTTCACATTGCGACAAATGTCTGGCTGCTGAATCCGAATTCCCAACTCTGACACTTTCAATCAGGCAGCCAAGGATACTCGTTCGCAGTGCCACCATTCGCACAATTCTCCCCATTTTACCCCCGTGACATCCATGGCGGGAATGCCAATGCCGCTCAATAAATGTCATTACATTGTCAAGTGCATATTAGCGCCATAATTGAGCGGCGTGAGTAGAATTTCCGTCGTTATTCTGGCCAACTTTGAAGGGGAGCCAAAAGAGCGAGGATCGAAATATGGAGTGAGAGAGAGTGCGAATTGAAAGTTTTTAAACATTTTTATTAAATTAGATTTTTACTGAGATTATTATTTAAAGAGCTTTAAATATTGTTCAATATTTTTATTATGTTTTAAGTTTAAAAGTCGAAATAAAGTCTTTTAAAATAAAATGTATCTACAAACATTTTTGAAAATTTAATCAAATACTTATCTAATAGTTTTCTGATGATATTTCAATCATAATCTTGAGAATATGTCTCTAATATCCTTTTAAAAAATACCTAGGTTTAGCAACCATCTTTCCTTTATTAACAAATATTTTTCCTTTTATTTTAATGCTTTTTCAACACCTAATTACTGAACTGGGAAAAAATGTTCACCCAACCTTTCCCGCTTAGCCGGTCAATTTAAAATCAAAGTAAAGCAATTGATGCCGACAACTAATTAACTGAAACTCGCAAAGTAAAGTTCATTGCAAATATAAGCAAACACTTGTTTGACTTTTGCAAATTAATTATTTAATTTAATGCAAACATTTTGCCAGCAAACAACAAACTAGACAACGCCAATTAAAATTGCCCGCCGAGGGAGGGAGAGTTGGGGTGCGGAAGAGCGATTCGGAGGCAGAGCAAACAAGGGGCAAGGCAAATTTCGCCCAATAGAATTTTAATGGGCCAACAAATTGTGAAACCAGAACGAAAACAAAAATTTATCAACAACTTAAGATTGAAATTTTATGCGAACAAAAAAAATGAGAGCAGCAAAAAATGCGTTGCCCATTTCCTGGTCTGGTTACCCGGAATTCTCGCATTTTCCGGCTGAACGCTTGCAGACCAAAACTGAATTTATAAACCAAAAATGCATGATAGCCTTGTTGCCTCCAAATCCCCCCCCCCCCTTTTCCCTCCCCTTCGTCCAACGTTTGTCTGCGGCTGCTGCGGCTGTTGTGGCGACGTCCAGCCCACAACAACAAATGAAATCGAAAAAGAGCAGCTAAAGCCGCCAGAATTATCATTACGGCGGCAAAAATCTCTTGGCAGTTTCCCGGACTCCATGACCAACCTCGCACAACCCACCGCCTTCCGTTTTATTTCTCGTTTGCCGCTTTGCGGGGGCCGATTTTTTCAATTTTTAGTTTATGCTACAGCAGGCGATAAAATTGAGTGGGCGTGGTCTGAGCTGAAAATAAAAAATTGGGGGGAAAGAACAGCAGAAATTATTAGTGTGGTTCTCATCTTTTTCGCGTCTGCTCCACCGGCTCATGTTTTATGGCCTAGTCGCCAAAGCCAACTGAATTCGGGTAACTGAACTTGCAGATGGCCGAGAAATGGAATCCTGGTTAGTCCTGCAAAACCGCAACATTAAATATCCTTCAACTGGAAGATATGTAAAGAAATTGAGGTTTATATATAAGCAGAAGATTAGTGCCTTGAGATCATTTGTAATTATTGCGTTGGAAAACCTTATTTACTTAATTTTAAATCATATATTTTTAATGTTTATTTAGAATACAATTTCCAACAGCGTTCTGAGATTTACAAAATATTTTCATATCTTAAACTCTTTTAATATTTATTTAAAAATAATTTTAAATAGCAACAAATTAAGTTTTTCCTTTTTTAAATTCTTATCTAACTAAATAATAATTTGTAGCACTTTTAAGCTCCTTAAATTCTTACAATTCAACTTTGAAATAAACCCAAAGTACAGCAAAAAATACCCTTTCTTCTTGTTCGAATCCAGACAAAATTTCTGGTTGTTCCAAATTTATTACTATCGGGCCAAGTTAGCAAACATTGAACGAGAAAAAATTGTTCAGCCAACAAACAGGGGCAAACAAAACAAAACAAAAACAAAACAGAACACATGGAAACATAACTTGGCATCATTATACGAGGGCAGGAATGGGCGGGAACTCAGATATTACAAGGATATATGAATGTATTCCCAGCCAGTTGTGAGCTCTTGAACTCTTGCTGCACTCGGTTGTTATTTTTTCATTTCTTCAGAGTTTGTGTTTGCCGTTGTAGTGTTGCAGATTTATGTTTTATGACCAAAAAGTGTCTACGATTCTTGGCCAGGAATGCGGAGGGAGAGAGTGTGGTCCAAAAAGAAATTCAAGTGTAACTCATGTCAAGGCTTATGGTAAAATACGAGGCGCGTCTCAACCTCCTAAGGGCACATGCCCAACGGGTGGGCAAAAAAAAAAACGATCATAAATATTTGGGCATCTATATCCCATTCTGACAGACAAAATACCTGCCTTTAGTATCTCATTTATGTGTCGTAAATTATGTTATTGATTACGAAGTTGTAAAGCAATTAAATCTTACTCTGTTGATGAACTACATTTTTATATTAGTTTATAATAAAACAAGAATATGTTTGTGCATTGCCAGTTCATTCTGATAAATGACTAATTATTTTCCATGCTTTTTCCTCTATAACAGAAAACAAGAAAGTAATTAGATAAAATAATAATTGACAGGACATGACTTTACACGGCTTACATTCATGATAAATATTACGCAAATAATAAATTCTGCAGCAACAGCGATGTTTTGTCATAGTTTTCGATTGTCGACTAAATTGTGTTTCATGTCGAACTTTGAACTGTGAGTGCAACAGCAGGCCGGCAGCGATGTCAACTGTATCTGTACAAAAAAGAACTGAAAAAATTAAGATAAATGTAATAATAAAATTAAAAAAATATGCCATTCCAATTGGGTTGATTTTTATTCAAAAAAGTTTAACATCGATAGCTTGAAATATAGCACAGGTACTTTCGTATTTATTTATTTAAATTAATTCTTTCTAAAATAGAACATCTTTTCAAATATTTAATCAAAGAATAAATATACTTATTTAATTTTAAATTATTCTAGAAATTATATATTTTTTCAAACCATTTTTTCTTTCACTGCACTGGACAAAGTAGCCTCCTTGTTTCCACGTGAGTTTCCGCGTGGGCGAGGCGCGATAAGTGAAATCAGCAACGCTTTCAGCGACAACCAAAACACGAACTACAAATTGTTTAACACAAATCGCACTGCCATTGTCCCATTGTGTCGCCTGTTTAGGTTGTTTTAGCTGTTACGCGTTGCGTGTTTGGGTGTTTGGGTGTTCGAGTGTTTAGTGTTTAGGTTTTGGCCCGCCCAAATGTGCAAGTGTCGCGCCGATAACAAACTGGAACATTGCGACGACAGGGCCAGGGGAAAATGCGAAGCGACAGGTGTGGCAGTTGGTTAAATTATGATAAGGAAGGTGGGGTTTAGTCTGCTACTAATGCGCAGGCAGGTGAAAGGATATTCGGGAGATTGCATAACTTTGACATTGAACGAGAGGTTTTGCGTGGTTGAAAGCGAATGGGGGATTTCATATAAGGTCTTTAAAATAATGCTATAATTATTAGGAAAATATAAACATACTCTAAAAATATTTATCTGTCATTCAAAAATATTTTTAATTAAATATTCAAAATGCTTGATAAACTTTTGGCCAAACTTCGCTACGAAATATATTTGCACTTCATTACTCAGCCAAGGCTTAATCTTGTGCTGGCAAAGCAAAACTTTTGAAGGACAAGTCAGCCCCGGAAAAGTGGAAAATCTATTGAGCAATTGAGTGCTTTTCCTGACTCAGAAAACTTATCGCCTGCCAGGGTGTCGTGAACACCGCAGTCGGCATTCGCTCCTGCACTTCTTGATCTCCATTGAATGATGTCGGCGTGTCACACTTTCGCCCAAAGTGCAATTACCTATTTGTGTCACGTGCAATTCGGGGCGGAGTGCTCGAGTGGGCAGGGTGGGCGTGGCGTGGCGAGAGGCAAGGCGATTCGTTCACGGGTATGCACATAAATAGTGAGTGCATCAAAGTCAGTGCGCCAGTGCATGGCTGCTGATGATTAGGGTACTGAAGCAGTTTGGCTGCGATTCGAGGCGGAAGCTAGCAACAGCAGCAGCAGCAGCAGCAACTGCAGCATCGTCGTTCTAGCAGCAACACCCAAAATCAACACCCGACATCAAAAGCAGAGCTATTGTCAAAACATCAGGATCTAGTTAGCAAGTACACCAGGAAAACTGGGTTGGTAATAAGAAGTTAAATGATTTTTTAAGAGAAATTAGCAACTCTTAGAAGAAGCTCTATAATTTAAAATATTTATATTAGCATCATTTAGAAGAAGTTCAATAATTTATAATATTTATATTTTCTTTGATGGTTTAAAGTCTATTAAAGATGTTTGGTTGTTACAGCTTGTAAATATAGTGTTAGTTTTAGTACAAAACAAAGTAAAAACCAATTATTCTTTAGTCTATTTAGATCACAAAGAATATATTTAAAAGTAAACAGCAAAGTTTACTATGTTTAAAATCCACCTATATTTTTTATAAGTATACTTAAGTGGCCTATTATTATGTATTTTACTTACTGAAATCTCAATCCTTTGAATCTATTTTGTTCTTAAATTCATTTAGTTGCTAAGAGTATATAATAAATTATTTTTAATATTTCAAGTTCATAGTAAAGTGTGGTTTTACTTTAAAAAGTCTTGTTTTTTCGTAATTTGCACAAAACAAGTTATGTTCTTATATTGGAATAGTCTCTTAAATATTTATCATAAGCAGGGTCTTGAAATTTTCTTCAGTGCATTGAGTGGGCAGGCAATTCTTGTCACATTTCCTACGCCAATCTCTCTCCCGGTCTCCCATGCACTCTCTTTGCGGCTCCTCCAGTGACGTGCCAATTGTGTGGCCACCAAATGTCTGTCGTCCTTCTCGCTCGCCTTCGCCTCCTCCCCGTCCTGTCAGCGACAGCTCCTTTTCACCTCCCCTGCTGCCTACCTCCCCCCGCATTCACCCCTTGCTTTCCACACATTTCGTGGCTTAAATCACGTTAAGATTTCCAGCGCTACGACTTGGCATGTTTGCTGCCCCCCTGGCACAGGCTCCCTCCCACACATTCCCTCTCTCCTCCACTCTCATTGCGAAATGCAAACATCTCACTGGCTACAAATGTTCTCTTCGTCTCCCTATCCACCACCCACCGCACACCCTTTTGCTTTTCGGGAGGCGTGACGTCAGGCGTATGTGACAATAATTTCTGCATTTCCTTCGGGTTCTGCTTATGCTTCGATGCTAAAATATATATATTTAAGGAAAAGATAGGGCGGAGAAAGGGAAAAACTACAACAACCATTATTTTAAGTCAATTTATTAATAATAATTATTATTTTATATCGTATGTATATTTTAATTATAAAAAACATAAAGTAATTAAGTCACAGTCAAAGTCAAGTATATTTATAAGATACATATTTTTTTTTTATATTCTCGTTGTTGTTTGCATTGTGAGTTTTAAACTCAGAGATCTCCTTTTTTTATATACAAAGTTAAGATTTAGTTTTTGTATACTGTTAAAAGATTATTTAAGGAATATAAATAAAAATACATCCAACCTTTATTGAAACCTATTTGCATTTAAGTTATTATCTTCGTAAAAATTTAGTTGACATATTTTTTACTTATTTGACTAATGACACTCCAAATTGTTGTCATTTTGCGGTTGATTTTTGCGATATCCCATATTCATAGCCCACATCCGTTGCGAATTTCGAGCCTGACGTAATGCCCCGGTTCGTCCTTCACTCAACTCCATGCTGCCGGAGGGGGGCAATTTTTACAGCTGGTCATAGCCGCGCACTATCCGCACACTACAGTGTCTCCCATAAAGCACTCGAAACACCAATATCTGCACTCGAACAACTGCAGCCGGACGGAATTGAATACGTGCGGCGCTGTTATAATAGCCAGATTTCCTTCCGGGCCCACGACAATAATATTTACGGCTTTTCGCCTAAATTCCAATTAAAATTGGATGGCTTTAAGTGCTCGCCGCGACTTATATTTACCCGTAACCACCACTGGCCAGTGTCCGGTGTCCAATGCGGTCACATGGGGAAAAAAAAAATTGGCAAAACAATATTCCGGCGATTTGTGTGCATCTAAAAAATGGATAGGATAGGCCACCTTCGCATGTGTTGGCCGCTGTCGAGCAATTAGAGCTCTTCGGCGGCTGACCGCTGAAAATACTAGGAAAAAAAGAAATGTAACTGAGCATAAAAAAAGTGCACAACAGGAAGCAGCGACGGGGGAAAAAAGGCGGAGAAATCGAGGAAAACAGCATGAATGAAAGGAAAAATGCACAGCAAAGTAGAAAATCGCACAATCAAAACGAAACTGCTGACCAGCATCGATCTATGACGACGACGAATCGGAATCGGAATCGAAATCGGAATGGGAATGGGAATGGCTATAGGAAACCGGAATGGGTATGGATACACTAGAAAATAAATTATACCTTACTGAAAAATAAATATAAAATATTTTAAAGTTCTAACAACAGGATGTATTTCCCCTAAATATTTTTTTTTAAATACTCTTGCATTTGTATCTTAAAAAGCTAATACGAACAAATAAAGGGTTTTATATTGATATTTGAATTGCAAAATCTACATTTTTATAGTTCCTTAAATATGTAAACAATTTTAATTACATTTTTTGTGCACTGTGCATAGGAATGGCAACGTAACCGGGAGAGCTGTGGGCCATTAAAGTGTGCATGTTGTTGCCATTGGCAAAGCTGGAAAAGCGGGAGTTCGAGGTGGAGAAAAGCAGGAGCAAGAGCATTGGGGAAAAGCCGCAGCCGCAGAGTCACCGACATGGTAAAAATTCATGTTTGCCAATGTGTCCTTCCACCAGTTCGATGGGTGTGAGTGTGTGTGTGAGAGAGTGTACGGGGTGTCCTTCTAACTAGTGGTGCGTTGTCCTATTTACGTTGTCGTACTTCATGCATTTCAATCACCAAACACAACACAATTTAAATATGCTGATTGGGTGGCTGAAATTTCGGTTGGTCGTCAGGCTCGCCAGGGACATTGTTTTACCCCCCGCCCCACTCTCTTCCTTCCGCAGGATGTGCGGCTATCTTTAATTGGCTTTTTGGGAAAAGCCTCCTTGAAATTCGCTGCCGCTTCGCATAAATTTTGTTTATTGATGAGTTGCAACGGAGCTGGACCACCGCCACATGTGACATACATGGGTTGCCTGAAAATAATTTAATTAATTTTAGTTTTCACTTTTTAGTTTAATTTTGCGTTCACTCTGTTGACATGCGAAATGGCTTTTTATAATTGGTTTATTTTGCTACAACGCTTGCATGTGGCCCCTCTAGCTGGTTTGCCGGAAAAAGGATGCCTGAACGGAGTCCTGCAAATATAATTAAGCTCGGGGAAAAATTGTTTAAGGAAATTTCTAATACGGTTTTTAGTTAAAAGAATTTTGTTTAACATTTTGTGAGACTTTTTAGCTCAATAGTTAAATAATTTAATTAATTTTATTAACGGGCAATAATTGTAAAATCAATTTTATGCAACATTTAATAATATTTTTTTCTGTTTTCTTAAGAAGTTGTTAGATCTTAAATTAACTACCCAACAAGCAGTCAATTTCAATAAAGTTGATACAAAGACTGAACAATTTGAAAGAAATCACACAAAATCCGATACCGTTGAACTTTTTCCCGTAGGTAATGGAGACGGATCGGAATATACACCTCTGATTTCCCCCGACAATCGCCAGGGGGATATAGTATGCTCGAGATGGGTTGGAAAATTCAGCTGGAGGCGTCGCCGAGCTAATCTGCTCGCTGTCAAAAGTCATTGAAACAATTCGAAATGACAACAAATATGAAAGTCGCACAGAGATACAAAGCAAACACCTCCACACATGCTGAGGAATATCCAGATCCGCCAGGAGGCGGTGGGGCTTAGGGTTTTCTTTTTTTTTTTTTTTTGAGGTACGGGAAAATTCGCCTCGAACGGGTGGCCAAAACTGCTGACAGTTGCATAAACAATAAAGGCAGCCCCCCAAAAAGCGAACTCAGCCAGCGAAACGGGCCAACGAATGCGGTCAACATCAAAAGAAAGGACAAAAAACTGGAAGGGCTGCAGCAAGGACATGGGTTGAGGTGAGGCCAAAAGGAGCCAGTCAGAGATGGCTAAAGGAGAGCGAAACAAAACTAGAACTATTACTGACACACACTCCCATACATCGCGAGTAGCTTCCATACAACCCTAAACACTGTACAGCAGCGGTGAAAATAATAATAATAATGAAAAAAGAAAATTTAGATTCTAATAACACTTCAAAATAATGAAAGATTAATAAATGCTTAAAAGTACTACTGGGGCTTAGAAGTTTGAGTTAGCATATTGTCTGGTCTTTGGAAACATATTTATGATATGAATATTACCTAAATAATAAGGAAACTTAAAAAATTTGCAACATGTACATTAAAAGATATATGCAAACTCAAAAAATCGAGTCATTAAAACTATTTTAACGCTAATCATGAGGAAAAACTTAAACATTCGTATTATAACTCCTATTATTTTAACCACATTTGTTTCTGGCAAACACCCGCTACCAACCAACCAATTTCCACTCCATCCTCATCTCCATGATGGCTAAAACAACAATGTGACATTTTTTCCGCTTTGACGACAATTTCCCTCGCGGCACAAACGGCAACAGCCACTGCAACAGCAACTGCAACACCATTGCCATCGTCACTATAGCAATATATGTAGTTATAGCTAAAGCAACTGAACGATACGAACAACGCGGGTAAAGAAACCCGAAAGCATGAAAAGAGTTTGATTTTAAGGTGTCGATATAGGAAATACCCTTTTTTTAATTTATGATTTACTTAAATTATATTAATTACTTTATTAAGAGAAATCATTCTGATAAATCGAGATTCAAGTTTAACTTTAATTAAATTCTCAACATTATAAGCAAGTGCAACAATGTATAATTTGTTTTAAATTTTAAGACTGCATAACGTGTTACTTTTAATAAAAATTTTCTTTTTTAAGTAATCCACAAGCACTTCCCTTTAGCCAAGATATCCTCAAAAACTAGATCTGCCAAAAAGTGGAAGATCTAGGGATATGGCGGATGTGTATTCGTACGCAATGTCGCCGCCATGCCAAGAAGGATGTGCAAGGAGCACTTGCAGTTGGACTCACAGGACTCTTCATTTCAACATTCCCAGCATTGCCTGCCTTTGCCCGAGTACGAGGACGAGAACGAGAACGAGTATCACAAAAGCACGAAATTGATTGTGTAAATAAGAAAACGAAAATGTCGTTAGTTTACGTTTTCCGCTGACAAGCTTTTGAAACTGGCCAGAACGCAGAACGACGAGGTCCTGGAGATTCAGTGGCAAATAAAAGAGAGATGATGCAGAGACAAAATGGCGGTGAGATAGAGAGATAGACAAAGAGCGGGGCGAAATTAAAAATGAAATTCACTCGTTAGTCGCATTTGCAGTTTGCCAGTTTATTGCCAACTGACTTTGACGCGAGGCATTATCGGTGCAAAATTGATAGCTCCGCTCCAAAGGAATCCAAGCGGATGGACTGAAAAATGGCACAAAAGCACTTTGCCCGGACCAGTGGCAATTTGCAGACAGACTCCCATCAATAAGTCAGAAATGCACACCATCCGGAATGCATTGTAAAGAGAATTCTTTATTGAAACACCCATTTCATCTGCCTGATTTGAAAGGGGGTGTAAAACTGCTTGACTAATATAGTTTCTATTCAACTATTTCGCAGATTAAAAATTTTTTATGAAGGCAAGTCCTAACACTGAAGTATGACCTCAGAGCTTAATAATAATTATAGACTTTAAGATATGAAGGGGAAAATCAAAGGTTTTGTTTTCTTTAAATATTCATTACCATCAATAATAATTCTAATCGGTACTCAATACTTACTTAATTCTTAGACAAATTTAATTAATTCAATATTGAAAGTAAAGTTAGGTAAGGTTATATTAGATTAATAGATAAAAAATATAGTAGCAATAGGTAAAAAATAAGTTTTTAAATTTATTTCCATGATGCCAAGTTAAAGAAAATTATTATATACTCCGGATTTAAAACCTGCAAAAAGCCAGTCAAGTCAGTAGACAAGAAACTTGCAACCTAAACAGTTTGCAACACCTCCTCGAAAGTCCTTTGAGAATGGCTCCTTTCTTTACAGTTTATCAATGGCTGACCATCGACCTTGGCCAAAACTTGAAAGACCAATAGAAATGGCTGAGAAAACTTTCGGAAAATAGTCAAGAGTGGGTGAGAAATAGGACGGAAACAAAGGGAAATGCCGGGCAAATAATTTAACTATCCTTGCGGTGTTTTTGCTGGCCGAAAGGACTATCTCCGAATCCCTTTTGGAATCGGCTATCGGTCAGTTCGTTTTGCTATCGCCTTCCTGGGTCAGTTCGTAATGTGTCCGTCGACTTTGTGGAAATTCTATACGAATATTTTTGGTGCCCATTAGCACTAGAAAAAATGTTGTACTTCATGGCATTTAACAATAGAATTTAATGATTAAAAATAGAATTTAATTTCCAATAAATTTATAGTAAATGTAGTATTCATTTTTTTTTTTTAAGTATAATAAAAGATTGACTAAATTTAAATTTATTACCATTGAAAACTGTGCATTTACTCCTCTATAAAAATATTTATCAATAAATCAAACATAAATTTCCATTTCATAAAAATTTCACACAAAATTATATTGAATTTCCTTTTTCCTCTATGCACCAGCGGAACCACGATAGATTCCCTTTGGCGCCTCCGATTTCTGGCACCAGTTCAAACTTCCTTTCGTCCTTATTTCTCACTCCTCCCACAAGTGCTGGCTGCGGCTACTTATGCCATCCGCTGCCTTCTAAATTGAATGAAAGCACATTTTGATTGAAAAGGAAATTTACGGTGAACTTATATAGACACGGACGGAAACCGCAACAGTTCGCAGGACCTCGGGCATATCCTGCATGGCTGCTTTAACAGCCAATGTACCGTTGCCCGTCGCATCTCCCGGCGGATTTATCAGTCAATGTTGGAAAATTAGTTAACGGGTTTTGCCCTCCAACTTTTTGCCTCTTCCCCGTCAACTTGGCCAAAGAGTTCGACTCGCCAACCAAAATATTTAAGGCTCAGTGTCCGCAAAGGAAGGGGAAAACGGGCAAGGGATTTCGTTGAGGAAAACCTCAGTCGTTTGAAGTTGAGGCTTGAAATTAATTTAAAGCGCCAACTAGTTGGTCAAGGGAAACTTTGGTAATTAACCTTGAAGTGAGCCAGACTTAAAGCCACTATTGAGTTCAAAGGGAAGCCAGTAAATGAGCAACACAGATGTGAGTTCTAGGATATCTAAGAACTTTATTTCACATAGATAAATATAGGTCGTTTATATAGTTAGTATGCGAATATTCAATACAAAGTGCGTTTAAACTAGCTCTACTATATATAGACACTACATTAAATATTGGAACAATATGTATAAGAATAGCTTGTTTTTGGTTACATTTATAACTACTCTGTTGTGCTTTTCATTAACTAATTGGGTTTAAGCCGGAAATAAAACTAAAATACAACGGTTTATTTTGTGCCCTCTTTGCCCTGAAACCTTCGCCTAGCAAAACCTTTAAAATCAAATTTAGCAACTTGGCAACAATAATGTTTCATTTTTATTATTTAGTATTATAAGTAAGTTTTTCGGTTAATATATAGTTGGTAGTTTTGTATTTTTAGGTACTTTTTGACACATAAAAGTTATATATTAAATATATATGTATACTTTGATTAATTGATACCATACAAAGCACATTCATTGAGATATATTTGATTGTGTGTTGAAAATAGTTTTTAATCTTTGGTGAGACACTCTGTTTGCACTCTCCGTCCTGCTTAAAACTTATCCCTGCAAGTTCCCTTATTCCAGTAAATGACTGTGTTTTGCATTATTTGAAAATGTGGTCAATATTTGATTTAAGATTTTTGTGAATTCGGTGATCATATGTTATCTACATTCATTGTACACCATTTGAGTCGGGTTTCCAACTAATTTTGATACTTTCTCATGGAGATGATTTGGCTAACAATCCATAATTCATATATTCATATATTTTTCGTCCCAAAGTTCCAATTTGATAGGCTTGTGGCAAAGTTTTTGCACATTTTACGGCTTCTAGTAGAGCTGTCAAAACCATCGATAAGTGCAGATTTGATATTTTTTTAAAATACTATCTTGATATTAAACATTTTTATAGTATGTCCTAACCGAAAGTCTATAATATTCGGAGTATTACTGCGTGTACTATTTATTTGGTTATCTTAAATCATTTTAACTTCCATCGGGATCCATAATATTTACCTTTACATGCCTGATACTTCTCAAAAAATCGTTTTGGGGGGTTTTCAAAGGACATTCAAGTTTCGTTACATAATCTCTACATGTCCATGCATGTTTTTTTACATGGCCAAAATACGCACTCATAAAATTAATCGATTTTATCAATGCTTCGACAGCTCTACTTTGTAAACCAAAATAACTTACATTTACCCAAGACAGCCACCGCTGCCATTTCATCTTAGACACAAACCAAACGCCGCCGGCAACTGTGGAAGCTAGTTCTTGCTGGCTGCTGCCTTGGCTGTGGAAGCCAAGTTCGTCGCTGGCTCCTGCAGTGGAACCCATTGGGCGGTCGCGTTCTTGGCTCGAAATATTTCCTCGAAAAATATTTTCTCCTCAGTCCGTACTTCCGGGGAATTTCCAATCAAAGTCCGGCCCAAAATCTCGCTGGAACCTGGAGTAAAAATGAAGTTATATACATGAATAAATGAATGCAATTTCAAATATTATTATATTATAAATTGCAATATCCTATTAGCACTCACCCAACAAACCATCGTGAACCACCGTGAACTCTAGGACGCAATTCTTTAGGGTTTCCTTGTTGACATCAAAGGCCAGCGCTTCATTATAGACCGGATTCAGGGTACCCCTTTGCACCCCCGTCTTCCGTTTCTTCATCTTCTTGCCGCCGGGCCCCAAAAGAGTCACCTTCACATACGCATCCGAGGAGTTCCGGGCATCGTCCACAATCCGTAGATTTCGGGCCTTGATCAACACAACCATTAGACGTTCCGCCGACGGCAAGTAGGCCAGGGAAACCATTATATCCCCCAGATCCACTTTCATGTCCTGGGCCGAGGCGGAGCTCAAGGGGGTCCAGAGGTTCAATTGCTCGCTCAGATCCAAGTTGGCCAGATGCAACTTACTTCCGCCGATGCACACATGGCGGGAATATGCGTCAAAATCGTACAGCAAAATCTCCACAGTTCGCTTGTCTATAACGCCGGCGGTGACCTCGAACACGAATTGCTCATCGAAAACTGATATCGTTTTATATATAATTTATATGCAATGTTTTGTTAATTAAGTATCTCTTAATATTCACCTGGATTCAAGGTCTTCTTGTGTATGCGCGTCTGCCAAAAGTTCTTCTTGTCGGGGAGCAATCGTACCTTGGCATAAGGATCGGCAGTTCCACTGAATTGTCTGGGCTGCAGATTCTGGGCCTCCAGCAGACGCACATTTAGGAGTCCTCCCACAGGATCATATCCTAGGCTTACATGCAAGTTACCGCGAACTTCATTGACTGAAACTGGGTTTATGGTCTTCGGCTGAGAGTGCTAAATCATTGAATAGAAAATATGGCATAATACAATTATTAAAATAGATATATACCTTCTTCTCTAGAGTAGTAAATTAAATATTGTCAAATTTAAAAATGGAAACACTTTATAATTAACATGACAAAGGACTTTTGACATTTTTTTGTTCGAGTCTAAAAAGGGACACATTGTTGTTCGAAAAGGGTTATTCTTTCACTCACGCTTCGGTAAAGGGTCATGTCAATTTTCGTGTGATCCAACTTGGCATTCATGGAGGAAACCCTCGGCCGACTGGGATGCATGGCCAGGACAACGTGTTTGTCGGATCTGGCAATGGGCACCGAGGTCGTGGAGCAATAGGACAATGTATTCGACTTTAGGCTTCCGGTGGGCGAGGTGGGTGTGGGCGGTGCCGATTCCTCGGTGTTGTTGGACACCTGTTGCTGGATGGCAGCCGTCGCACTGGTGGCTACCGAGGCCGGTACCCAGAAGGCCGGGTCATTGTCCTCGCTGCGCAGCGAGGTGGGGCTCAGGTTGCCGGCATTTCCAGATCCAAATTTCCCACGCGGCACCTCGTTTAGGTTGTCCACATTGTAGCCAACGGCTCCGGCTACCAAGGCCTCCCGGCTGAAGTGAAATGAAAACAATTATGACTGTAATATGCGATTGGGAGCAACAGGGGTACTTAAAAAAAAAAAATAAAAAACAAATAAGAGAGATGTTGGAAAAACAAAAAAATGTAAATCATTATTGAAGAAGTAGGGGTGATGAGTTTTTTCAACTTATTTTGGCTAAATCCATGTTACTGCCAGAAGTTAAACATAATAAGAAATATTATTAATTCATTTATAAATAAAAATTTGAATAAATCAAAAATCTTTTTTAATACTTACCTCTGTTGATCCTCATCCTTCTCGTTGGCCGACTCCAAAAGGTTTTGCTCGAACCAGTTGAGACGATAGCGTTTCGAGCAGGTCGTGTAGAGGGCTGCCCCAACCGCCGTGACCACCAGAAAGGATACCGAGGCGTAGACTCCAATCTGGGCCAGAGAAATATCCTCCTCGCGTATGACAATGTCCATTTTTATCCGTTGATAAGGGTGTGCAAATCCTGCAAGGAGACAGACAAGAGTCAGAGAACGCTCCTTTAAGTGACTTGGAAACGTGAGTCAATTACTCGCCATGACCCCCGCATATCGGAGGCATCTCCATCTGGCGGCTAATGACACCCAAACTAGCCATAAAACATTCATTAGCAAGTCAGGACCCGGGATGTGTGTGCCTCATAAATAAATCAAAGCTCGGGTCCCCACGTCCGACATTCATCTTCTCCGCTCGCCGGCTTTGTGGGTTATTAATTGAGCGGCTTAAGGTGGTGCTGTTGCTCGGGCACCCCGAAATCCTGACCACAGGCACGTGCTGACAGCATCCTGGCCACAATAGGTGGAAAATGAGGGGGCCAGGCTTTGTCTCTGGCCGACCGCAGCCACAAAATTGCCATAAAGGCGCCTCAGCCTCAGTCCCAGTCTCGGCCTCGGTTAGTCCGCAATTAGCCGAGCAAACTGCCAGGTGACCCCGAACCCAGGCACCCCTACAAAAGCCGCAAAATTAGACCCACACTTCAAACAAAAACCATGAGTATGAGTTCACCTTTCAACTTGTTAAATCAGTGTAGAAATTCATAGTTTAGAAGACCAATTTAAGACTTCTGATGGGATCGTTCTCTTTTAGCACAAATTATAATCTTAAAATTTAAAAATAGTGAAATGTAAGCCTGAACTTAATTTCATAAAATATTTAATTAAATTTCTCTCTGTGCAAAAGAAATGTAAAGAACGTGGAGAACTGCCAACAAGCTGAAGTGATGTCTGTTCAAAAAGCAAAAATTTTTAACCAACTTGTTAATTAATTAGTATATTTATATTTGTAAGCCACCTTTGGATGAGTCCTGCGTCCTTTCCCTTGGTCCTGGACCTTTCCCTAGCTTACGTCTCGCCCACCTGCACCCCTTTTTCTGGGCAATTTCGGCAATTTACTTTTCTCTCATTATTTATTTACGTCCAACTTTTGTTTCGGGTCTACGCTTTCTTTTATAGCAATTGCCATCGCATGAGGTGTGTGTATGCGGGTTCAGTTCCCTCTACCCTTGCCTCCCTTTAAAGAGGGATCCTTGTAAAGTCTCGGGGAAATGATTTATGTGCCCTTGTGCTTAAGTGGGGGAGCTCTCGACTGAATATTTTGGCCTTAATGGGATGGCAGAGCTTGCGAAATTTATGAAATTAGTTTTAATTTAAACTTTGACAGTTGCCAAGATAAGCTGAAGAGCCGTAAATTAATTGAAAATTCGCGAGCCAGCCTTTAAGAGGGAAATCTATTTTCCAGTCAATCTGCCGTTGGTCCCTTGGGAAATATGGTAAAAAAAAGAGGGAAAATGCCATCGAACTGATATCACCTACCTTTTATTTTGATGCCCCTGAACACCCCCGGCTCTCGTAAATCACACATAACCCAATCAATGTCAAATTGAGCAGATCACACTGCCGCGCCCCTCATCATCAGTCATTCAATCATTCCGTCATTCAGCCGCCTTCGCTCCGTCGGCTTTTGTCCTGACATAAAAAATGGCCCTGCCACATGGTTATGTGCTGTGGTTTAAATCAATTGTCATACCCTTATATTTAAATGGGGTTTTTATAGTTTTTAATTCAGTTAAAAGGTTTGTTCATGCCAAAGGGTTTAATTATAATTTTGCATATTTTTGTTGACCTTTTACAAATAGTTTTACGGATTTAAATATTTAAGAATACAAGTGTACGACTTGAAATTACTGAACATCTTTTATAATTTGTCTTTTTTTATTTATTATTCTGTCTTATGAAGCAGACTCAAATTAATAAGGTCTTTGATTGAAATGTATTTATGTATTTCAACAATTAATAATTTTATTTAATATCATTTTGGAAATGAGTAAAAATCTAAATGACATCAGATTTATTTCCCTCTTCAAATAAAATCATTAATACAGCAGGGAAATATTTTATTATTAAAATCATAATTGCAGGAATAAACTGTTGCATTATTATTTTGAAAATACAAAAAAGCTGCTTATATTAATTTCTCGAGAATTTTAAATATAAACAAACCGCAGTAAATCTGATTTAATATTTCGCTCTAAATCACAATTTATAATCCCACAAATTTCTATATTTCTGACTCACCATCTCACAAGTTCTTAGATCTGTTAAAGGGTATTCTCCAGAATGCCATGCCACCCCCACTTGCAACTCCCTTGTTGGGCCTGGTATTTGCCACATGCATCATTCACGCATTCACGTGTGTGTGCGTGGTGTGGTGTGGCCTGTGGGCCTGTGGGCATAGGGATTTATTGCCACTGTCATAAATTTTAATACAAAAACCGCGCTTTCTGGCCCATGGACTCCGACAGGCGACTGTCTGGTTTTTTGGTTGGCTTTGTAAATCATTTTGCGGCCGCCTTTATCATGCATATTTTTACTTTTCGCTGGAAAACCTAGATAAGCGCCAGCACTACTTCCGCCTGTGCGGCTTTCTGTTTTCTGTTTTCTGGGTTCTAGTTGCGTCGCAGCCGCACACACAAAGTCAAGGCCAGAAATACAGAGAGCCCGCGCATTTGGCCAAGTCCGGTAATGTGTTGACAGAGCGACTAAAATTAAGTTTATCTAATCGATAAAATCAACCGCATGGTTCATTGCCTGCCTGGGAAAATGAGTTGTGTGCGCGGCCATGCCAGTGATTTCCTTTAACCTCACTGATTTCATCATCCGCGCTTTAAAAAAAATAAACAGGATGCCTTTCAGCGCCCTCGAATCGCACAATTACGACAAATTATGTTCATTAGTCTAATGAAGTGTTCGTTCTGTGGCCCAAGGATCCGAGTTGGAATGTCAACTCCATTACTTTGATAAATCCACGCCCTGCTGTTCTCGTTTTATTTCTTTTTTTACTTCTTCAGGGCATGCGGACAATTGCAGCCGGATTATCTAAGTACTCTATTATCCTGTGGCCAGGAGTGAGTTTAGCAAAGTTCATCAGACAGAAAATTATATGTAATTTGCGAAATTTGCAAGCTTCAAGTTCAACAAGTTTGAAAGGGCTTTATATATTGCACAGGATCAGTTTATTTCTCTTTAAATAAAGTTTTTTTTACTAAATTCTTTAAGTAAAGAATACTTTTACGTATTATTATTGCTGTGCGGCCGAGTGCCTTTGATTAACCGGAAATGTGTCAACAACAGCTTCATTAATCCACTAAGCAAGTTCCATTAAACTATCAGTTTTCCTCGACATCCGGAAGCACTTTGTTGCTATCCTTCCTGCCTGCTTTCCTTCTTCATTGTTCGGCTTTTCCTGCCATAGAGTATTGCGAAAGCGTTATCCTTACTCTCCCCCGGTGCTTGGTTGCACACACCTGTCCCTGACAACCGGGCAACAGTAATTAGATTACGACATCGTGTCCACCAGGATGCGCGTTGCAAGCGCTGGACAAAAGAGTGACCGAAACAAAACCGAGCTCGTTCTTTTCAGTTTTCCTCCCAAGCACAGCGAAAAACCATTATAGTCACCAAGAGTGTTTTTATGGGGTAACTGGGGGGGTTATGCATTTATCATTTGTGTTCAAAGATAGAACGAGTCAGAGTCTATGTCTTATAGTTACTCATCGAGATTGCATAATATTTCGCTCATTAAAGGAGCAAGGATATTTCGCTTTTTTTGTAATATATTCCCTGGTCGTGCTCATTTTTCACTGTGTCTGTAATGCAAACACGGCCCAGGTGTGTGTACAAAGTTCTGAAGGCTGGAATCCTTCATACCCGTGTCCTCCATCCTGCATTGCAATGAAGTTGCGTTTGGCTTTAACTCATCCCCAGCAGGTTTATGAACTACAGATGGAAAAACAGGAGAACCTTCGGTGTGCATAAATAAGCAACGGAAGACCATGTTGGCCTCCAGGAGTTGACGGATGCGCGGAGGTCCTGACCGTCAATAATCAGGCATCAGCAATTTGTAATACTCGCTGTAATGACACAGTCGAGGCGCTAGTTTATCCACATCGGCAACATCATTATCGTCTGATCTGCCCCCCACGTAATGTCTCTGTTTTTGTTATTCGAGTTGATTATCTGCCGCCGATGGCAGCCTCAGTTGCTGTCCTCAATGTAAGGACATAGGGATGATGCTGGAGGGGGGAGAGATGGGGCCGAGTGACCCCATCACAGTCCTTGCTAATTAGCCATCAATGAATATTTATAGCTTATGGCGGGGATAAAAGGGATATACTCGCAGCTGAGTGCTGGATTGGACCTTGGGAAATGGTGTAAATTGATCAATCAAAAAAGTTACAGCAATCTGATACGGAAATGTTACTACTTATAAGATGTTGAGATTACATAATGATATCCTGACAGAATATTGTTTCAAATTCTTTATTTTTAATGTAGAATATTTACTATAAATAAATATTTTTAGGCATTTAAAGACACTTTTGATTACATTCAAGTACTCTTTAATTTCCATAAAATGAAACAAAACTCACAAGATTTTCTCAACAATTAAAACAGACAATTTACCAAGAATTTCGATAACAAATTCCCCTCAATCCTTTTTTACTTTCACTCAAAAAACCACTCGAGAAACCCAGTATATGCGATAAAAGCGAAGTAAAAGATCCCATTAAAATCAACAACCATATGTCAATTCGCCACAGGCCATTAAACCATGGGACATGGAGGGCAGCGGGACACAGAAAATATTGAAAATAAAAAGCGTAAAAATAAAATAAAACACAACGCCACTGGGACGGCAAGATAAACAGCAATTTAATAAAGTGACCCAAAGTTATGTGCCCCAGTCTAGCGACGAGCAAGAGCATAAAAATAAACAATAAAACGCTCATTAAAACGCTGAAAATGCCTAAGAAGTAAACAACGAAGGAAATGTTTACAAGCGCGCTCAGCACGA
Source organism: Drosophila watanabei (assembly GCA_008042575.1). Lineage (NCBI taxonomy): Eukaryota > Metazoa > Arthropoda > Insecta > Diptera > Drosophilidae > Drosophila > Drosophila watanabei. The sequence goes on from VNJS01004617.1 coordinate 49,785, forward strand.
GCGAAGGAAAAAAGCATATACATATGTATAAGGGAAACATACAGGGCTACGGAAATAATGATAAGTGTGATATTAATACTTGAGCTTGGGACAAAAGGAAAAGCCGCTCGGGCGCCCACGCAAAGGACCCCAATGGTGAGCCAGAGGCTAAAGAGCTGTAAATAACTCAACAAGTTAGCAAACATGGCTTGCAGGCTGGCTGGCTGACTGACTGACTGACTGACTTGGGGCTCCCTTTTTTATGGCCTCGTCAATATGAACGGTGGGTTTCGGGCGACGTTTTTGCATTAAAAATGCATTAATCTTTGGACACGTGATAAATATTCATGGCTCCTCGGCATTCGGAGATGGGATGGCCGACGTAATAAATGCACTAGTTTAGTGCAGCCTGTTGACTGCCTGACACGCAATATATTGGGCCAAAGGCGAGACGAAGGTCGGCAGTGGAGCTCGGGGGTCACGGCCAGGATGCGGGTGTTTCAAGGACATGCTTGTTGTGTTTGAGTGGCTGCCTCACAGTTCGCAGGTCGCAATTCTCTGCTTTCTGGGCACTCGGTTAAAAAGCCTGCGGCTCAGGAATTTTCGGTTTTGTCGAAGGAAATCCTTGCTGGCTTTTTGAACCGAAATGCGGCAAATTGGGTAAGGACCTCAGCATATGTCGAAATCCATCATCCCGTGGAGCACTCCGCTCTCGACTAATTAAATTAAAATACCTTTTGCTTGGCTCTCGGCGTACTTTCATCACGGCGACTGCACACAGTGTACACGCAATGCAATCTCTTTAATCAGTAATCAACCCAAAAAGGCACTTTCGGAGCAAGAGAAAAGCAAAGCATTTTCCAAAGCAAACCTTTTTTGGAAAATCTGATACGAAAATATTATGGGTGTGACGCAAAGTGCGTTATGTTCGAAAATATGAAGTATATATGCTTTGGTTTTCATTTTGTTTTTACGGTAAATAAGCTTAAAATTCACTATAATTTATTTAATATTTTTATATATATTCCTTGTTTAACAATTACCATGATTTCGTTAGCCAACTTGTATGAGAAAGTCAAAAGACCATAGCTTTCCTCTCGGTCAGATTCAATTTCAAAACAATTTCCCTTAGACCCGTTTCCCAACTGAACTTTTCAAACAAAACCATTTCCAAATAAAACTGACTAGCTCAAGTTAACAACAAAAGTTGGGGATAGCCTCCTGCCGACGCTAGAAAATCAATTTGCTCGGACAAAAAGTTCCAATTACATTTGCCAAACAAAAGCGTTTCCCCTGATGGAAGATATTACACCAACTTCAAAGCAAAAAAAAACTTTAAATATTTAAGAACTGTCATGGGCAAATATTGCGTAAAAGATTAAAACCATTTCAAAATTTGCATGCGAATCAAGTTCACATAAATCAAAGGATATCTGCACTTACCGTTCAATTATTTGTAAATCGGCGACACAAAGCCGAACAGAAACTGTGCAAACAATTTTGGTATTCAAATTGCTGCATGCAATTTTCCGCTACAATATGTTTACGAAATCCTTTGATGGTTCAACGTGGCGTATGCGCGATTTGCTCTACACGGAGCAGCGCATACTGTGCGTTCTTGGGGTCCTTAACGAGTTTTGCGAAACAATTTCCTTATTAGCTGGCTTTCATAAATTTTGTAACTCAATAATCTCCTGCTCAATTATTTCAGTAGATTCATCCGAAAAGAGGTGATAACTGAAAGCGGTGAATTTTCCCTTTTTTTTTGTGTCTTGGTTCACGCGCTTCAAGAACTTAACCAGAGCGTTGCTGAAACTCGACTGTGTTGTTGTTCACCGAAAATTACACGCAGTTCCTCCGATGTCATGTTCCATTACACTCACACTGTGGCACACTCGCAGCACACAACCGAATCCCAAACGGAAAACCTTGCTTTCTTCTAGGAAAACGTTTGCTATGAACTCCTTTTTTTAAGAGCAGTTTGTATTATTAATAAGTAGGAGCCTGACATGTTCAGTTTTAAGTTATAGGGTTTCTTTCTTTTCTTTTATATGGCATAAACCGGCTATTTTATGCAACTGGATGGAATAAAAGCCATTTTAAGAAAAGCTTTTCTACAAGCAACAGCTGGCTCATTTTCCGAAAGGCCCGCCAAATCCCAAGCGGTTTATTATTCGAACTTTTTGCTAGGAAGCTTTGCTTTTGAACAAGCTTTCTTGCCTCTGGCGTTGCCATATTATATTACATAAAGAATACAATAAATAATATATATATCGGTTAATATAGGGCTTTGCCATAAGCAAAAATATTTGTGTTTTTCTATAAAATTGTTGTTTTTTTTTTTCAATCACTACAGGAACTTTATTAAATCGAATACTCAGCGTAGAAACATTCAGACTTTTATATTTATGACTCAAGTTATATTTTAGTTTCTTCCTTATAAGCCTACTTTACGTTTCTATATTCTATATTTTCAATATTCTTCTAATTTCTTATTGCAGAATATAATTTGCTACTACATATATTTAAGTCTGTGAAAATCACATTATAATTAAAATACGCACTCAAAAATTACAAAGACAACAAAGGGAAAATTCCTTAAATAAATAAGTTATTTAATCATTTATTTACAAAAGTCAAATTTATATATTTAATTTTTAAAGCTTTTAACTTGCAGTTGATCTTTTTGGTCTCTATTTTGAATATTCAAATAGAAATATAAGAATTGTATGAAAGTACCAAAAGTGCATAGTTTAATTCGACTTTCAATTTATTATCAAAATAAAATAATTCTCTTTTTTTAAGCTTACTCATCGAAACATTTCCGACCGTGGACTTGGCAATTTACTTGAAGGTAATTGTCCGCACATTTTTTCCAAGCTTATCTCGGAATTTTTGCAAATGTCCGGCCCGGGACCGGACCGGGGGAACTTGTCGAAATACAACTTTGAACCCAGCGTCTACACATTTCTTAGACTATATTGAATAGTATATTCTGATAACAGTGATTCTCGTCATCATTAATAAAAAAAATGACAGAGCCATTAAATGAGCCGCCTTTTTTTCCCCAAAAATCTTGACGCATGTTCGGAAGTCGTGTTAGGGAAGATAACCCTACTCCTGGGGTCCAGATAGTGCGCAGATTCTTTTTAATTTTCGTAATACCGGAGCTCTTCTCAGGCCCTCTTATGCTGTGCAGTGACATTTGATATGGCTGCATCTACTCGGGTTTGACCTCAAAGTCAAAGTCAAGTGGCTTAGCCCAGTTTTACATCTCATAATACTTTCGATTACGATTACGCGGCAATTTTGTGCGGTTTGAGGGCGTTATTGAACGTGATGATGCTGATCTTAACACTGACTTGTTGGGGTATTGAATTTCTAAATGTCGTGGAAACCATAAAGCAAACTTGAACCCATTTCAAAATAACAATTGTTCAATAGCTATAAGTGACGTCTTTACTATTTTAAAAAACATTTTCAAGGCTGACAAGGAAATTTGCTATTATTTAAATAATATTTTTTTTGACTAGCCCAGTGCAAAGCTAAGTTTCTTAAAACAATATTTGTATTACGTACGGCGCAGTTTCATGTTTGTTTTAAATAAACAAATAATTCAAAAGAATACCTTTAAAAAAATATTTTCTTGTTTTTCTATTAAAACAATATTTAAATATTCATTTTTTTACTTGTGTCTACCATTGTTTGTAAATTTACATTCTCTTGGAATTTTATTTATATTGCAATCGTCGCAGCTGCCAATTTGGTTTAATTTTGCAAAACTTGCCATTTTTGTATAAATAAGCATATATTGTTTAAAATATTGGAAATACGCTTCGTCTGGCCCCAGAATTTATTGCAAATTAAATAGTCTGGCTAATTGCATCAGCCTTTTTTGATTTCGCAACCAATATTGCACAACTACTTACTTGTACAAATAGAGTAAAGAATTAGTAATTAGTTCAGCAAGTTCAAAAGCGTGGCATCATTTTTTGAATTTCTGTTGAAGCCGAATTCAAGTTCAAAGTTTCGTGCCTCGCGATAATACTGAATAAACTTTGTTCCCATTACGCGTCTTCGAAAATTGGGAACAAACGTCAGAAGCGTGACACAAATTGAATTAATTGCTTGCTGCAGCCATTTTGAGGTCTTTAAGGCGCATTTAATTTATTTGAATTTGATTGCGGCAGGCTATTAACCCAAAACATATTTTGATTACCTAAATGACTTGCGATCAAACGGTTCGAATGGTAGACGCAATTGACTCGCCCGGTGCACGTTTGACTTGTGCCAATAAATCAATTGTAATGCCGATAAGCCTGCTGCGAGCTTTCCTTTTAAATTCAATTCTCGCCCCATTAAAATGATCTGGTGGCAGGTAGTAAATCTGGTTTGTAAAGAGCACAACTCTTACCTTATGCTAATGCTCATCTGCCGGAGCATGTTGGGAAATTGACTCAATAAACTATAGTTAAGAATAGCTTTTGTTTTTACACAGTCTCATAATCAGGCCTCCCCTGAACAAACTAGTTTTTCTAATACATTTTTTTTTACATAAGGGCTTCTCCGCAGTATTGCTAATTATGTAAATAATCAAAATAGTATTGAGATTAAATGAAATATTTATTCGTCAGTTTTGTTTTATTATTTATTTTTTTGTGCTTTTCTAATGCTTTGTTATTATTTGTAGAATGTATCAAAACTTTCAATAAAACCTAACCAGCAGTCATGTAGAATTGAACAGAATAAAAATCTTGGCAAAGAGATGACATAAAGTTTCATAGAATTAGAAACACTTTCTTTTTTATCAATATAATATCATATCATTTGATAATTCTGCAAATAATTCATAAAATTCTGAGCAATAAGGTGTCCGAAATAAGTATATTGGGCACTACATTTTATTGTTTAAAAAGAAAACGGTTAAATATTTTTTTCCAAGAACAAAATTTCAATTTATTCCTGATTAAATATGTAATAATATCCAAGTGATAGAACAAAACATGTATTTCACAAAACATTATAAAAATAAAAAAACAGACGAAATAAATAAGTAGGACAAATATCAAGAATTACGCAAAAGAAGGAACTAATTTATTAAAGAATATTTTATGCATTTTTAAGGGGGTTATGCCAATGTTAAAACCGTTTTCTTACTGTTCTTCGCAAACTTGTATTTCCTCTCTATTAAATATATAGAACTTTGAATTTTATACCATATTGTTTATGTATTTTTTAACTGGAAATAATTTAAGTTTAAGATTCAACCACTATCGAAAATCTCTTTTACCTTTTGAATTTTATTATTTATTGGGAATAATAACAAGATACTCGCAATCAATCGACAAAACTGTCACATTTTTTTAATTAACCATTTTTTTAACCCTAGATGGCTATCCTTATTTTTCCTACACTAAGGTTATGCTTCGTCGTTTCGACGACGCGAATTTTCAGAAATCATACTTCCATTTAACTGTCGGACTTGTACTTTTGCATAATGCTGTATCTCAGCAAGGACTACAGCTGTACGAAAATCCAGAAAAAATAACCAAAAAATAAAAGAAATAATCACTCATATGTGACTATGCGTCGTCGAATCGACGAAGCATAGCCATCTAGGGTTAAAGATGCCAAATTCAGTATATATTTTTTTTTAAGATTTAAAATTATGTGGAATTGGAATAAAATAGCTTTTTAAGGGCCTGAGAAATCCCAATAAATTCTATAGCAATATCGAATGTCAATTGTATAGAAACACCCCTATATAAGCCGATCGTTCTTCGTGTTTGTGTTTTGCATCCGAAGTGTTATCACTGTCGCTCGGCTCTGAAGCTTGATTCACGTGTTGTCATTTATGAAACGATTACAATCCAAGGCATGATTGACACTCTAGTGCCGGTGGCTGCACAAGACACACAAGACACACTCGAGCCGAGACTCGAGAAAAACTGGAATTGAAAAGCCGATCAAGCGGAAACCAACTCTCAACCTGACTCCAGACTGTCTGCAGTGATTTTGCGGGATTACAAAATAAACAAACGACAAACGACAAGTGCGACAGAAAAGTGAAAGGCCGGTTAATTAATTACAAAATGTCATCGGCTCTGACAAACCTCTTGCAATCTCTGAGGATTGTGCCCTTCGGCAGCAAGGCAATGGTGGCCTCCAGCGAGAAGGAGCGCCTGAAGGTGACGGATCTGCCGGAGATATCGCTGGAGGAGGTGGCCCAGCACGACAGCTTCGACGACTGCTGGGTGGTTATCTACGATCGCGTCTACGACGTCACACACTTCCTGAGGGATCATCCCGGCGGCGATGACGTCATCATGGATCATGCCGGACGTGATGCCACGATCGCATTCCATGGCACCGGACACTCCCGCGATGCCGTCGAACTGATGAGAAATTTTCTGATTGGAGAACTGCCCGTCAAGCAGCACATTTTTCGCACCGGCCAAAACAAGGTTCTGTCCTCGGGAATACCGGAATAATAGTGTCAGATGATCCACCGGCGATCACCCAGTTAATCGATCGCTTCCGCCGCCGTCCTCCACTTGTGTCTCTATATATATATATTCAGAGTATTCATCGATTTTGTGTCTAGTTTTAATCAGTCTATTTCGCATTTCGCAAATTGCTTTTGCCCGCTTTTCTTGCCATTCGGCAGAATGTGCATATGTTTATTTATACGATGCTGTATATTGTTTGTAAAGACTTGAAACGGATTTAAGATTAAATTATTTAAACTGTGACTCTGGTTTTTCACTGATTGAATCAGGGTTTGGTTGTGAGGCATAAATAATTTCAGTTTGATGGAATTATACATTTTCTTTCTCTATTTCTGTAATACTTTATTCGGTAGTATTCGTCTTATATAAAGGGCTTGACATTATGTAAATGCACGAAAAAGAAATGCTTATGGCAAAACTAAATATCACTTAACAGATTTTCACTTGGCTGCTCTGGCAAGAGGCATTATCCTCGACTAGTACACAATTATTTGGCTTTCATCCAATTGACTTAAAAATATTGCTCGTGTATCCACTGCTTGCTTATGGGGGGAACCAGTTTGGTCCTCGTAGATCCTGGCTATCTCTTAGCTATTGCTGCTGGTGGGCGGTTCGTTGTGAGGTCCTTGGAGAAGAGCCTGCAGCTTGGCAGCCGCTGGGAAGGCGCCCAAGTCCAAGGGAGCGGCTCCCGTTGTGCTTTGTATATAAGCAAGAAGTCTGAAAATAAAGAAAAATAATTATTTTGGTTGATATTCCAAATAAATGTATATATAAATTAATGAATATTGTCACTATCCGTATCATTATTACCTTCTCAACTCTTCGAGGGCATTCTGCTGCATAAGTATGTAGTTCTTGGCCAGGAGCAGGGTCGCTATTTTGGACAGTTTCCTCACCGAGGGCGAGTGGGCATAGGGAATCACACTCCGCAGCTCATCGAGGGCATCGTTCAGATCGTGCATCCTTCGCCGCTCCCTGGCATTGATGTTCAATCTCACGGTTTTCCCCTGCCGATTCTTTTGCTTGCCACCATTCGATCCACCTCCGCCGGCGCTAGAGCTCGCCCCACTGGACACGGCCACGGTGGTGGTGCCACCACTTATCGCCGCAATGGCAACGGCAGTGGGACTCAGCGGCTTCTCCTGACCACTGGGACCAGGCTTGTTCTCATCAGTCGGCGGCTGGGACATCGACATGCCCCCCATTCCCTGGGCATAGAAGCCACCCAGACCCACGGATCCCAGTGGCGTCCTTCGTCCAGGGACGCTCTGCGGTGGACTGGCGGTGGGCGCCGGATGACCGCCCAACATATTGGCCGTGGGTGGTATCGGCATGTGTCCATGGTTGGCGAGCCCTGGAAAACCGAATGTCATATTTGAGGGATCCATTTCTATTTACCGTTGAGGCTTTCGTAGCTCTGAAATGATGAAGTCGAAGGGATGCGTAAGTTTTCAGGGTAGTCTTTGCTTCGGAAAACGGCAGGGTTGCATTTGTAATCGAAGGATATAGGATAGGGGTGGAAACGTTAGTGTAAGGCGCCATCTGACGGAATATTTTGAAAGCACGTAGCTTGACTAAGCTACTCACAGAGGGCGCAGTTTGATATTTATATTATAAAAACATAACAAAAGTACCTAAATAAAATAACAGGTTACTTTACAGGTGTTGCCCAAATATTAAGCATACTTTTTGAGACCCATATGCATATAAATTTTACTTATCAAATATAGTTTTCTTAGTAACATATAGCGCCCCCTTTAGTATTTGAGATACGGTTTAAGTATCGCAAGCTGAATCTAGATGACGCTTGAGAATAAACAAGGTTTAAAGACTATTTTAGTTATTGTTTTTTTCAATTCGTATTTTAAACGGTTTTACTCTTCAATTTTATCAATGAAAAACACCAAAAACAAACTGTAAACCTTGAACTGAGAGGCAATCAATTATCTTTAAATTTTTGAAGTCGATTATTTCCTCTTTATGCATGAGAAATCACTGCTGCCATTCATTTTACTTGTTGTTAATTTATGGCACACTTTAAGGATTATTTATTTAAATTAACCACAAATCACAAGTCCGCTGGAAACGCCGAGTGCGGCACACAAGAAATGGCGGATTTAAGCATTTTTTCAAAAAATAAATAAATCGCACGCACCACAAACCGAGGAAAAAAATTAAAATGCGGCTGCTGTGTCAGAGGATTCCTGGCTCTGATTCGGATTCAGGACTCGAAATTGGAATCGGATTCGATGCGCGAGTGTGAGGTGCCCGGCAACAACAGAGGCAACCGCGATTTTGTGGTGGGTTATAGTAGTCCCATAACGATTTTCCGATTTTCTCTCTCTCTTTCTCTTACTCGCTCTTTCTCTCTCTTTTTAAATATTGCCTTCTCTGTTGCTCTGGGATGCTGACGCAGCGTCGCCGTCGATTATAAACTTTTTGCCACCGACGCCACCGTTGCCACCGTCGCCGCTTGGTGTTAATCTCTTTCTGTTCTGCAGAAGGAATATTATGAGGCACTATATAAAAATGTGGGTCGGGTGTTGACACCGGTGGTTGACGTTTAGTGGTTGTGCCTCGCATAATGCAGCATCCACACCAATACATACAACATACAGTTCTAGCAGCAATACACACGCACGGGGCTAGATGAGTCATTAGAGGTGCACTTGAAAAAAAAAGATTAGGCGTTTTTTTTTGGAAATTAAAGCACATTAGGTGCTGGCCAAAACTCACTTATTTATTTTTTATTAAATTAGGATTAAGAGTAACATTTGTGTAGCACACTTTTAGTCTTCATTGTAATTGATTTTAAAAATAGCGATTTCAAAACTTTAAAATAACTTGAGGAGCATTTCTGAGGCAAAATAAACTTAACATATTATGTAACATTTAAAAAATCAAACTTCAAGCAGCACAATAACTATTATTTTTATCGATTTGAATGAGGCTTAGTAACTGTATTTACGAGTATAGAAAACTTTTTATATATTTCTCCCTATATATTCAACAAAATAAACTGACACTTTGTCGCAAAGGCAAAAATAATTTTAATATATATTTTTAAATGTAGATTAATATATAAAATTGTTTAATTTTGGATATCCATAATATAATTGCTTCCTTTGTAGCAGAAATCATCTGTCTGCATAACCTTAAAGTTTTATAATTTATAATTTAAAAAAAAATTAATAGTAAATAATAAAAATGGACAAAATAATTCACTTTTCGGACATTTTTATTTCAGTGTAAGAAGTTTTTAATGCCCTGCTCTGACTGTCCGAAAATTCATTTCTCTTGTTGTTCAGAATTTTTATCGTTTCGCTCCTTTTCAACCCCGATGGCCCAGAGCCGCCACCCCGCTTCCTCCCAGCTCAGCCAGCTCGGGCTCCTTTGTCTGTGATTTCAATTTCCATTGAAACTGAATCTAATCACATGCTCACTGCCTGCTGATCCTGGCCCGCCTCCTGCCAGGTCCTGGTCCTGGTCCTGAATTTTTCGTCGAGTTTCCCAGTTCCCTCCGCCGCCTCTGGGGGTTGAAGCTCGTGCATCATAGCGTATGTAGTAGCATATATAGGATATATAGGATATTTCATACAGCATAGCACAGAGGCTGCCGCATCTGCATGGCATTCTCCCTGCGAGCGGATGGGTGTGTGTGCGTTCGAGAGTTGCCTGGAAATTATGGTATCGCATTGTTCAAAGTTGGAACAATGCCATAAATGGCACATGCCAAATATTTTCGTTGGCCGGGGCCATAGCAGGAACATTACCCTAGTGAAGGGCATAGGAAATGTTTGCAAATCCCATATCCTACTTAATATCTCTAGTTGAAGTTTGTAACACTCTAAAAATTAAATTCTTTTGCTTTTTAGTGAATATTTGTTGCTATTTTTATGTTAAAGGTTTTTTAAAGGGTGATTGATTTTTTGTTTTATAACTATCTAAAGAAAGTCTACAAAAAATTCTTTATTCGTTTTAAATAACTCATAAGCTTAACTTTTAGTTAATAGAGTATGTTATGGTTCGATGTTGTAGCTTATATTAACATTTCTCATATTCCTGGCTGTGTTGTGGCATTGAATACCTAAAAATGAGAAAGTTCCGACTAGATTTACTTGAAAACCGCAAAAAAGGAATTTATAGAACATGCTGATATTCTCAGTTTTTTAAAACTAAAACCCGGAAAATTCCTGTTATTTTTCAACATATTAATTTGGATCTATTTCAGATTTCCAAGTTTTCTTCTCTAACCAGGCTTAGCATCTCTGTTTTCCCCTGGTCACTAATGACTTTGCACACTTCCAGGCTTCTCGGAATATTTATGCATCAAGGCAGGAGTGTGCACTTGCTTAGTCCTTAGAGTAAGTCAAACTGAGAGGACAAGCGACAGAGCTAATGACTTCGCGCATAATAAATTTAATAATTTGCACCGAAACTTTTCTTTTGCGTTTCCCCATTGTTTGTGCGCTTCCCTCGTTAATAGTAGGGGAAATTATTGTGTCAGATGTCCGGGGCCACGGCCACCGTATGCCATTATTTTCAATGAAATCCGGAATCTGGACAGCAGCCCCTCTAGGCAATGCACCATTTCCTCTGTGATTGCCTGAGTTTTATTTTTTTTTTTCGGCTTCGACTTTGACGTTGCAGCAAACTCTCCCCTATTGTAATTGTCCTGCGACTAATTCAGCTTTATGCTGCATTTACATTGCAATTTACGGCAACCAAATAATTTCGACTTTTCAACCCCGAGTTCCGGCCGAATTTAAATTTTCGGTTTTCTCATTTTATGGCCACATTTTTATCAATCCATATACATATAGATGGGCATTTGTCGTTGGTACCCGGATCCCGGGGATTCCGAATACCCGAATCCCCGAGTCCCCGGATCCCCTGTCTCCCGGGTCCGGCAATGAGGAATTTCATTATAATTTGCATAATTTATGCGCGACCGTGATTTGCATAATTAAGATTTGTACATTTGTGCATGCCAGTCATCATTAGCTTAGGTTCCGCACTGCGGACCAATTGTAAATGGCCTGCCCAGGGATTTTTTGCCGTCGTACCCCGCAATCCGTCAAGGGGTTGTCAGGGGTTAACAGCATGTCCTCGAATTGTGTCAGAAGATTTCTTAAACGAAATATATTTTTGTGAATAATTAAAGAATACGGGATTTTATTCTTCATGTTTTTTAAGTCAATATTTGTTTTAATACCAAACTAGAATTTAAATATTAGCAAAATTGCTTATGATAATAACATCCTAAAATTATTTTCAACTGAGAGAGCTCTTGCCTTATTTTAGTTAGTAGAATGAGGCGTAAAAGCCATGCACTTACTGACTTTATTAGGATTTAGGAAGATATCATATAGTATATATTCATATAAAAATAAAATTTTGATGTATTTTGTATATATTAAAATTTAAAATATTATTATACGTTTAACGTTTATTATACATATTGTACATATCAAGCGCTTGCATAATTTTACAATCCTTTATTACTCAAATACAATTTTTAAACCAACTCTAACAGTTTAAATAAAACCTCCTTACAATTTTGGGTATCCTGTTGTCGAGTCATAAATAAATGTTCAACCCTCACTTGTTCGTTAGAGAAAATTACAAATGCAAAAGCCGCCGAAAGCCCAAGCGAAACCCCAATTTAATGTTTTTGGGTATGCACAAATTAGACAAAAAGCATCCTTGGCATCCTTGGCTCCATGGGGCTGGGCACAACTAACGGCACTCCATGGGGCAATGTGAATCAATCATTAGCATTTTATTGTTGAAAAACCAATTTGGCACATTTATGAAGAGAGACTTGGCCTCCAACGTTCCAACGTTCCAACGATCCAACGTGTTGTTCTCGCCTCGGAGATTCGGTTGATTTTCGGGTTTATGGCTTTCTAACCTTATTATCGATGGGCTTTCGTTCTATTGGCAATATTTATGGCAGCCCATGACGTTACCCTAATGATTCCCTCACGTATCATTTTCAAGGTAGCAACTTTGATCCTTTGAGAATACACACAAACACACACACACACTGGAGAGTATATCCCATATTTTATTTCGTTATTTTTATTGGCAGACGTCAACGAAATACAAAAATGTGTCAATTGTACGCTGGGGAAATCGCTGCCGACGCTGCCATCGAAGTAAGCATCCGAATGAAGATATATTTATCACTCATTTCCGGCCTGACAAGCCTGATGCGCTTTTCCCATTATCCCCGAGTTCTTCGAGGCAAAGATAAACTTGCCATACTTTGGATAACAAAAGAGAGACACGCGAAACATTTGGCAGATTTTGTTTGATGGTCTTAAGAAATAAGCGTACTTTGCAAGAGGTTAGACAATGAAAGCTGTAAAAATACTTAAAGGGAATTTAGTAGATAAAAACTATAAAATCGGCAATAAAGTATTCCTGTGAAATACTTCTCTTTCCATTAGAAATTTAAAAGGAACAAAGAAAAAAATATTATGAGTATTAAAAATATTTTAAAAGCATTCCTAGATGTTTTCCATTTTATCAACAAGTACAACTATTTTATATATTTGATATTTAAAATATCTGAAATATTAAAATATATTTTATTTAATACTAATTATATTGTTACAGTATTTATTAAGGAAATATAATCTTTTTAGCGATTTTCATACATATTTTAGGGATGAATTTTAAATAATATAGATAATAGTCTTTAAAGTACTTTTAGATTTGTCAAGATCATCTCAAATTATTACTTGACACTTATGAAGTAACATTATTATTTAATTTTCTAAAGTCAGTAAATGAATATTAAATATATTAATAGTATATTTAATAATATTTGAGTAAAAATTAAGTTTGAATTTATGGTTTTCTCTGCTTATTTTAAAGACTACTTCTCTGGCTGCACTAAATGTAGCTAATATTAACTAAGCCGCCTCTGTTTTATTATAATCCCACACACCCCACTAATATCGCACTCTAAATAATTGCTCTGTCACACATAATACATGCCACGGAAATGGAAAACTGTATCGCACAAAAAAACCCCGTGAAACGTTTCGCCGCCAAAATTTGATTTCCCCCTTTGATAGGATTTCTCATCCATTAGCTCAACTGAATGGATGGCGTCGAGCTTTTATTGATTACATCTAATGCTCATCATATGCGCCCTGGCAGCACACAAACACAAAAAGAGAAAAAAGAAGCGAAATAATAATCATTTCAGACAAAAGAAAAGCGTGCAATATTTTATCAAATTATGCGATGTATGCAACTTCCGCTATAGGGCGAAGCCTTAACACCCCGCTGCCCGACGAGGCGTACTTACAATTTATCAGCATCAAATGGAAACCAAACAGCGAGGGTGGATCGGGGGGTTGTGAGTGGTGAGGGGCGAGGGGGTGGTAAGCCAGCTACGGAACAACAATAATACTGCCGGAGCAATACCAATTCGAATTAAAATGCTGCTGATGCTGGATGCTGGAGGATGCGAAGGTTGCGAAGGCTGCCAAGGATGAAAATTGAGCACCACCCCCGGCACCGGCCACCCTTGCGAAAAAAGGGGTTGTTTGTCGGTTTCCCCTAGGTTTTCTTCTTCCCTTTTCCGTTTTTTTTTTGTTTCGTTTGTTTTTTTTTTTTTTGCGCGCGCGNTTTTTTTTTTTTTTGCGCGCGCGTTGTTGCAAATGGATATGGAATGTTACACAAACAAAAAGGGAGTAGGGTGGCCGAGTGGAAGTCGAAAAAGAAGAGCTCGAATCAAAACCAAATACCAAAAAGAGAACAAAAAATCGCAGAGCCATGGACCACCACGCACAGGACACGGAAAGGACCTCGCAACCAGGAACAATTCGAAAACAAAGGGCGCAACTTTGACACGAGGGGCGAGTAAAGGTAGTGGGTAGTGGCGAGGAGCAAGGGCGAGGGTGAAGGCCTGTGGGTGACTGCGTTGCAGGAGGGATTGCAGGAGGGGTTCAGGAGGGGAATTCCCTCGTAGATGGACCCAACAATGCCCAAGTACACGTAAACAAATACCCATTGAGCCAGTTCAGCATCGCTGAGGTACACGGAAAAACAATTTGGATTTGTCTAATTTGGTAATATTTTTAGAATAAGTAAGAAAATTACAGTCTTTTTACTTTTACTAATAAATAAACAACTTTTAGCTTCAAACTTAAAATATACTCAAAAATATTTATATAAATTAATATAAACTCACTACTCTCCCATTTTCGCTGTGTAAATAACCCCCAGCAGCTTCATTGCCGTTTCCTATGACTACGATGATGCCCCTCGGTGCGTTTTGGGATTATGCATCCATTGGCAGAGTGGCACACGCATTTTTGATTATGCCCCTAACCAAAGGGCAGCAGGGGCTTGGGTTCGGGATTGGGTTTGGGTTTGGGCTGCATTCACAAACGTCGTCCAGGTAACCGGGCACTGCCATTCGATATTGTACACTTACACCCCCGGCAAGCGCCGCAACCCAAACCCCAAGTCCAAGTCCAAAGCCATCGGAGGAGAGTCAACTTTTGTTCGGTTCCTGTTGCTGATTTTGATGAATTATGCACTCGGAGCTGCTGTCCTGGGTGGACGTGGTGGACGGGTGGCTGTGTTGCCTGCGGGATGACAGCCAAGTCTGCAGCAAATGGCCGGGCTGCCTCTAATGATGTGTCCTTACTGCAAATGCTTTCAACGCTGCTCTCTGATTAGGCAGGACTCGCACTTAAAGGTGTGTGTGTGTGAGTGTTTTGGTGGAAGGGAGGGACTTCTGTGCCGAAATACTGAATAATGCAAGGATCGGGGGAAATTCGATTCCCCTCAGAATTATGTGCCTTTTTCGGTTACTCATGGGAATATTTGGGTATTGGAGGTTGCCATGGGAGGAAGCTTTACATTGCACTGAAAAATAAAGGGGGTTAGGTTGGTCATATTTTGGATATTTTATTGTAAGGGAAAGAATTACATATTCAAATCTTAATAGAATAAAGTTTGGTATATTTTTTAAGAATATGCTTATCTTAAAGGCATCTGAAAATCAGCATTATGAGCATTTTATGAATTATTGCAGACGTCGAATTTGTATATTTTAAGTCAATGGAATTTATCTAAATAATAAATAAATAAAATAAGATATAACTGTATTTTGAAGCATAAATTACTTTAATAATTTTGAAAGAATTCAACTATTTTTTACGGAAATTTAGGAAGATTTGCAGAGATCATATTTTATATTTCAAAGTCTCTTTAAATTTTTAAGATGTTGCATTTTTCTGCTTTTCTCTCGGTGTGTGTCCTGGCAAAATCAACTCGAAATTGCTTTTTGATTCTCTGGCAGCTTTAAACTCTGCTTTTCCCCGCTAATCAGGGAGCTGGGGAATCAGAGCTCGCTACGCCCACGACATCCATTAATGGCCAACATGCAGCAGCGTCGATGTGACAGCGGCTCAGCCAGGGATTCATAACAAATTGTTGCACTGATGTTGATTAGACTTTGGGTGAAAACCACCACCAAGGCAGTGACCAGTAGTGTTATTACACATAAATAAATATTTGGATAACTCAAACGGATCAGTTTATACAAAAGTAAATATCAAGCTAAAGGCAGTTTGCAAAACTAAATATCTTATCTATTCTGCAATGATGAAATTTAAGATTAAAAGAATATTATTACTTTGAATTTGAATAAATATTTACAAGAAAATAGGTAAAATAGTTAAATGTATAAAACTTATCTCTAAAATTTATCTTCAGTGCACTAGTTCCCCTTGGTCGTTGTCCGGCACATCAGTCACATCTTCAATTGAATTGAATGGACGTGTGTTCCTGGCGACAGGATCCGCCTCAAATTTTGTTTAGTTTTCGTTTTCGTTTTTGCTTCTCTTTTTATTTGTGTATATATTTTTTTTCATTTGTTTAGGGGGAGGGGATGCATGCTGCTGTTAATGACTGATTGTGCGTTTCTCAGCGCTTCGCCAAATGGAATTTTGATTGCATCCGCTTACGTGCCGCCTCCCTGGGAGATCATTAAGGGAATCCGTCTTGGTCTAGTTAAATGTGTCACGTCAGCAATTATTTGGCCACATGAGGCGCACAAAAATTGAGTTTTCTTGCCACTTTTTCCCCCTGGCTTTTATATAAGGAAGGACAGCCGTAGGTCCAAGGAGGAGGGAAGGAAGACATCAAAATAATTTCGGCATTTATGCGCAATTTCTTGGGTTCCATTTTTGCATTTCGGATGATTCTCATTTATTTTATTGTGCAGTCGAGCGCATAAAATGTGCAATAATAAATGCTGACTGCCGACTGCCGACCGTCGACCGGCAACCGGCGACGACTTTGTCCCGCAACGAGTCCTCGAGTCCTGGAATCCCCTTCTTCTGGCTCCGACTTAAAACTTTATGTGGATATAACATTTTTTTGGCCCACACTCCGGACGGACTTTCGGTTGGTTGGTCGGTCGCTGGCTGGCATCGTTAACATCATCAGTGAAGCAGTCAAATGCTAATAGCTGCCATTTCCTGCAGGTCCAGCTTCTAGGGAGTGAGGGGAATGTCCTGGAGAAGAGCAGGAAAATTATGCGCACAAGCGAAGTTGCGTTCTTCTCCGGGCTGTTCTTCTCTAGTCTCCTTTTTCTTTTTTTGAAACTTACATATATATAGATTCTTCTTCTGTGTGCTTTTCTCGGTTCACTCAGTTTGTTTGTAGCATCCCCACTGATTATGCTTTGGAAAATGCAACAACAACAACGAGAAAAACACAACGAAAAAAGAATGAGGAAAAACTGAAAGAGAAAATACTGCCAGAGTGGAAGAAAAAATACATGAAAATGTTGCATTTTCATTGTAAGTTGGTAAAAGGAATTTACATTTTAGAATATGCAGCAAATTAAAACAGGAACAACTTTAACGAGGGGCGGAATATTTTAGAGTGTCAAGTTAAATTTAAGATAAGTGGGTTTTAAGATGAAAATATTTTTAAATTGCTATAAATTATGTTTGAAAAATGTTTAAATATTTAATATTAATGTTCTTGGATCTAAAAATATAGGAAACCTATTTAAGACTTGCTTTCTGTTGAATTATTCTTTAAGGCTTTTTTTTAATACTCGAAATTGAGTAAATTAAAATCAAGCTTATAAAAAAATCAGTAATTATATAATTACCTTGAGATAAATTACTTTTATTATTTCATTAGCTCAGCTAAGATATAATGCTTAAATAAAAAAGGTAAAAAATCACATTATTTAATATTTGCTCGCAAAGAGTATTGAATAATTTAAATCGATTTTAACTAACTTTTATCCATCCATTTTGCGCCAGCTTCGAGTTAAGCTTGAGAAAAAGTTTCATTTTTGTTTGCCATCTCTCAAAGTCTTACCAAGTTTTAAGCTTTGCTTTTCTCTTTGGTTTTCATTTAATTTTACTTAAAGAAATACAAACCAAACTCTTTGTCCCAGCAAATTGTTTCTTAGCCAGCAATCAAAAGGTAATTCGCGTGTCAAATATGTCAACAGAGGAGAAAGTTTTACCCCAAACAGAAGCCATCAAACATAATAATATTACTCCAGTTTTATAGATATATATAACAGGCGACACAGGGTTTTGCATTGAGGAATTTCTGCAAATCATTACGGCACAACCGCAAAATACAAGACCTTGTGGAAAATTTCTGACGTTCGAGGAGAGCTGAGACAGAGACAGTGGCAAGAGGACATAATACCAACGTCATTCAGGCAAAATGGAAGAAAAATAAAGTTTCGCCAAAGGACACCTCCTCATCCTTGAGTCTCATCTCCTTGCTGTCGTTCTTTGACAGCGTCAGATAAATTGAATCAAATGAGGAACGAGCCAAGGATGCCGGGCAGCCAAACTTTGCATGCGTCGAAATTCAATTCTAATTAACATAAATTTCCACAAATGAATGTCAACCACAAGAGGCAGTGCTGAAGGAGGGAATAAAAGGACAAGGAAAGCGTAAGAAAATCCATACTCATTCTGGGTTCATGCAAAGGATATTTCAGTATATAAGAAACATGGTAATATTACTTATTTATATTAATAAAATTAGCAGGATTATATTTGATATTTGGTTTTCCTATTTATGATTTTATTTATGATCATATTTTAATTTATAAATTTACTTTATCGCTTTTCTTTTTAGAGTTCAATGATTCTCGCATAAACTCTCTCTGCATAAACGCTCTTTTGCACATCCACGTTCTCCCGGGCAACTTGTAATTTAATTTATGTAGCGAGGCAACTTTTCGGCAGTCATAAGTTAAGCCGCCCCCTCGAACACACACTCACACACATACAAACACACAATGACACCGACAACAGGTGTGGAATGGGTGGGGATTGGGCGGCCAAGCGAGGTCCCAACTTGATCCCTACTTGCTCGCACGTGTGGGCAAAACACAAAGTCTTCCCTGGATCCTGTCCTGGGTGCGGCATCTCGCCCACAGTTTCCGGCTTTTCTCGCTCCCATCCAGCTTTCCTGTCTGTTGCTGCCAGCTACTAATGAGCTCCACAACAAGCACAAATATTATTTGAGTGGAATTTATGCGTGGAGCGAGGGGCAGCGACTTGCGACTTCGTTTGAATGGAATGTTTGAGCAGTGGGAGAAATATATATAAACTGGAGGAGTCTGGCAATTATTTTGGTTAGTTTGAAGTTTATTTTTAAAACTCCTTCAAAGAAAAATTTAAAATTTATAAGATAATTTAGACAGATCATAAAATTTGAGAGATATAAGGATGTTATAAAACAAACTAATAGCAGAAAACATAACTTATTTAGGTATTCTTATTTAAATTTTTAGTATAGAAAATTATTTTTATATTCCAGCATTTATTCCCTTCCATCAACCCTTTCTTTATTAGAGCATCATCGCTTCGTTTTGAACTCAACTCGATTCGCAAACATTTCAGTTTCGCCTTTTGCTTTGTTCTTGGGGCAAAAGTTGCCGGAAACGGAAATGGCATTTTGTGTTCTTCTCCTACAATTCGAAGCGTGCCGCAGGGGCGGCCCAAAAAAGTTGACTTAACTTTTCAGTTGAAGTTGCCGAATAAACTTTAAATGAAGCAGCCGACTCAGGAGCAGAAGTACGAGTCCTGCAAGGGACGCGATGCAGCGATGCAGATGCACAGGGTGCCGAGCAGAGCAGAGGGCAGAGGGTGCCAGAGGTTGTCTGAACGAGGGATGTCCTTTTTTCCCGGGGGCCGGCGATAGCGCATGTCAGGATCAGAATTGGAATCAGGATGCGCGGAACGGCGCGGACGATATGCAAATTAGACACAAATAATAGTGGAAAAAAAAATGGCAGGAACAAAGTGCCGGCGAATGTAAATGGAAAACAAAGTAAATTCCACGCAAATCCCTGCACGTAGCACGAGGCCAAGGTGCAGAGCCATCGCTACCTCGATGGTGGTGGTGCGTTCACAGGACTCACAATAAAAGGGTGCATCTGGCACAGCCCTCCGACTTGGTCCTTGGCCCGTCGCCCTTCGTGATTTGATATGCACAGCGTCATAAATAATGTTCAGCGTTTAATTTCATTTCCATTTTACGATAGCGATATTCCGTCGAAATACTTGGCCGGCTGCTGCCGCAGTCCTCCGCACAAATTGACAGAATGGAAAGTGTGTAATAAAATTTCCAAATTGTATTTTTCTTTTGCGAAAGTTGTGCGCCAAACGAGGCGGCATTTGATTTTATGATTTCTCCGACAACAAACCGTTGGAACAGGAGGAACTATTGAAGTCAAGTTTTCCCCACCTTCTATTGGTATTAAATTGAAAAAGTTTTACGTAATTGAATAGTATATTTATTTAATTGTAGCCAAAGGTTTGGGCAATAGCTCCTTAGACATTGTTGGACTTGATGAAGTTGGAATTTAATTAATATTAAGTGCAGCAGTAATGGACTGAGAGCCTCACCTTGAATATCAAGTCTGAAATGCAAAATAATGCAATTCTGTAAACTAATCCCTTGGCAGATGTTGGCCTTTGTTTTGCCTTTCTAATTAACTTGCTTCTAATCCAATCTAAAACAATTCTAGACTTACACGCACTCTCCTCAAACTTGGCTTTTAGGAAACGATAACCATATTAAGTTTTAAGTCGTCCTCAGCATCTATTTCCACAGGTAAATTCTGTAATAAATTTGCATGAAATTTGCGAAACAAAAGAGGAGAACGTTTAGTTGAAAGTCTTAGGCCTAATGCCAACTTTGAATGGAAACTGTACGGCCCAAAGATTTGCATGTCTATACTCGAATTTATTTATTGATTGATGTGGGGTGTGGACCTGAATGTGAATGCGAATGTGAATGTGAGTGTGAATGTGAATGTGACTGTGCGTGGGAGACCAGGTGGGGACTCGGCCGCACCTTCGTCTTGGCAATAAACGCAGCCAAAGCCTCGGGCTTAGCAGCAGTCACTCAACAAAGAGAACCGCCCATCCATCTATCCCTGCACCGCATATATCTTTCATCTTCCCAGTTGCCATGGAAGCCATTTGCTTCGTTTTTGGATTTTACACAGAAAGAAAATGCTTTGGAATATTAGTTTCAAAATAAATTTAAATTTTTTAATATTAATAAAAGTATTTTCTATCATTTCTGGCATCATACAATTTATTTCTGAAACGAAACCTACTAATTTATTACTAATTTTTTGTTATATTTTGCTTTCTTTCAGTGCATGTGTGAGCACTTGCTTAGCCATTGGTGATTTATGTCACTGCACGGACAATGCTGATGAAATGCGCCCACCTGCCCGCCTTCAGTCCGTCGTCCATCTATCCTGTGCATTTGTCCGTCCGCATGTCAGTCTGTTTGGAATGCCTGCCATGCTAGCTCGAATTATTATTGCCAAGTGCACTCGGGCGTATACGCAATGCTTTTTTCCACTTGAGCATGCCAGTCGCAAAAACAATAACAATGCAAGTCTATCAGTGGATACTTCGAAGGAGTATAGATGTATTTTTGGAAGGTTTGTTACCTATATATTAATTTAATATATCATTTATTTAATTTAATAAATTAAATTTAATGATGCATTATCTTATAAAGGTAAATTCCCCATTTTAAAAAATTATTTTAATTGCTTTGTAAAAAACCTAAAATAATCACAGGTTATTTTAACACTGCAAATTATTATCATACTCTTTTTTGACTAATTTATTGTTGTTTTTAAACCTATTTTAAATATTTAACATCGCTTTCTATGGATAACAACCTTTTTACCCCTTTTCAGAGTATTTAATCCTTGGCTTTATCAGTGTTGAAAGAATGTTCCCTGGCCAACTCATGTAGAGATTTATTTCTTGACTGGCTGCAAGCAACAATTGCAATTTGTGCTCCGACACACAATTGTGGATTATTCATTTGCAAAAGTTTTTCTCGTGCTCAACCCACGAATATATACGTATATATATATTTCCCCAGTCAGTGTTCGTGTCAACGTGAAACAGTCGGGAAAAATAGCAGCACCAGATGATGATGTTGGTGATATTGCAGATGACTTTCCTGGTCCTTTGGCCCGTTGTGATTCAGTTTTGCCATTTTCTGCGAATTAAGCCAATTTATATGCAGTCAGGGTACACAGCATCATTCAGTTAAAGCAAGCCAAAAACAAAATTATCAAAAAAAATAATAATAACAAAGAAAACGTTGCCATGGAAATTATTAATTGCTGTTGAAAGTTTTTTAATAGCTGAGAGCAATATATCGGTGGGGCTTCCTTCTACTGCTGCTGCACTTCATTAGCGCACGGAATTCGCATTCGTTTGGAGATTGTTTTCCATTACGCCAGGAACAAGGGAGATGAGAAAATGTGTTGGAAAACAGGGTGGAAAAGTGGGCAAAAAAGCTGCCAGCGCTAAGCCTTTATGCCTTCGATGGCTTTGTGACGACGGCAGTCCTGCCACATGTGGCAGAAAAGTTTCTGGCCCACCAGCTCGTTAGACAAATTGAAAATGTTGCCGTCAATTGGCGCTTTCAGCTAAGCACGAAAGTTGTCCGTGTTAAAGGGAGAACATTTTCTAATTGGATTTAGTGAAGCGTCCAGATAACTTTTTCATGGCACCAGCACATTGCACATTTAAGCCAAATTTATATAGTACTCTCTCTCGACAATGGCCGGCCACTAATCCATTCTGCCTCTCGCCCTTACCCCCCAGTCGTCGACACATAAATCCTCAAAGCAAGCAAATTTCATATTCCCTGTATCTTTGAAGAGCCAGCTGCTGCTGATGTTTTTTCTGCTTTTGCTGATGTTGTTGCTTCTGCTTCTGCTTTTGCTGTTGCTGCTTCTGCTTTTGTTGCTGTTGTTGCTCATGCTTGCCTTGTTGCTCGCAATTCAATATTTATTTGCGCATATTAAAAATACTTTTGCCATATACAAGTTCAAACAGCAGCGATCCGGCAAATATATGAACAGAAAACTTACTGAATAAATATTATTGCAATAAATAGGAGAAACTTACAAAAGATGTGGATGCGTGTGCAATAACAAGCTCAAGTCCAGGGGAAAAGGAAAAATACATTCAGCAGAAGTGCTCAGCTAGCTATTTCATTGATGTCTCTAGATTTATTAGTCGTAAAATTTATTATATTTAAAAATGTTTTTAAAATTGATTCAAAATTAAAGACTTTATTTATTTTAATTTGAGTTATAAAGTTATATAGTATATTTTCTCAGCACTATCTACAACTTATCTCGCCTCACAAAAGATTGCACATGTCATGGTTCAGATGGGGAATCTTTTGTATTCGCTGCTGGCAAGCTTATTTATTCGCTTGCATGTTTGCTCTGCTTAAGCAAAAGATAAACAGATGAAGTTCCATTTTAAAGGATATTCTATTTGCAGCTCCATTCAAGTGCAAATTGCACACTACAAATTGGCACTTGGGAACGGGAATATATTAGATTTAAATATGGGTTGTGTGACAGTCTATCCGAGTTAAAGTTGTTTAGGAGCACGGGCGGAACACTGTGGTAACCAGCTAACCCAGAAAATTGTTACCTGACCGCATCTTGGCAGCCGAGCAGAGAAAATCTAATAAGCAAATGCCCGTCAACTCCTCTTATGTACGTGTAATGTCTCTGGCCTTATGTACTTGGGTGGCAAAATAAAAAAAAAACTGTAAGTATATATATCCTGAACCTTCCCCACAACAGCAGCAAAAAAACAGCAAAAGGAAAACTTTTTTCCCCCTCAAAGGGCACCCAGAAAAAGGGCTTGGAAAAAAGTTGACAGGCCAGGCCGCAACCAAGCCAACCAGCCAGAGCAGAGCAGAGCACTCATCGATCCATTAAAACCCAAAGTCTGCTAACGAAAACGAAAAATAGC
Organism: Drosophila watanabei; assembly: GCA_008042575.1. Taxonomy (NCBI): domain Eukaryota; kingdom Metazoa; phylum Arthropoda; class Insecta; order Diptera; family Drosophilidae; genus Drosophila; species Drosophila watanabei. The sequence goes on from VNJS01004617.1 coordinate 73,624, forward strand.
AAATGGCAGCCGCATCAGGAGCAGAAGCATCCCAAAAAGGACTCAAGGACTCGTAGGTGGATGCGGCATATTTGCAGCTGCGACCGCCGCTCGACTGATGAGGTTAAGCTGCCGGGGCATGAGCACCAGGTAGTCAAGGTTGCTATAGCAATAACTGCGAGAGCCATGGATGTACACTCTCCCCGCACATACATACACACACCCCTTAGATATGTATTTACGTTGCTCATACGCCATGTTGTGCGCAGACCGGGCTATAAAAGCCGTTGCCATGTACAGCTCGCCGCAGAGATGCCTCGCCACTGTAGTTGCCAGGTAGCAGGTAGCCATCCACAGCTATCACCCGGCAGTCCCCCAGGTCTCCTCTTCATTATGGTGTCCTGGGTCCTGGGCGACTCTCAAGTGGTTGGCCGCTGCAACATTGTTTGCCCTGTGCCTTGTGCAAAGCTTGCAAAACTGACTTGAAAAAGTAACGTTTCAGTTAGCCAAGGGGACGAGCTGTTGTACTAGACTCAAGAGCCAAAGGGCCAAACAAGATTTAAAGTTTGATTAGTTGTGGAATGGGAGAAAAAAAGGAGAGAAGGATTCTTATGATTTTTAACAGAAAAGTTTATTTTTCAAAGAATAATGCATGCATATTTAGTTATGAGTTTGTATAATATATATAATAATTAATTTTATAGAAGACATACTCTATATTCAAATATTTGCTATAAAGTATTAATATATTTAACACTCAATTACAAATCAATATATTATATGTTATATTCAGTATAAATTCTAAATAATAACACCTAATTTTTTAATACATTTCACAACTTTCAAAATTTATCATAATAACTCAACTTTTGAACAAATATTAAATTTAGATCTATTGTAACTTCCGAACACTTTCTTTTTTTAACATTATTTATAAAAATTATCATAATGTGTTTCATTTCATTATTCAAACCATAACCTCAACCTTTAACCTTTAACAAGCCTTTTTAATTTAAATATTAAATTATGATTGACTAAGTTATATGTATGGGAAACTTTCCTTAGGTAAAAACCTGTATTAATAATATAATTTAGTTGTATTAATTCATGTAAATACAGAAAGTAAGGAAAAATCATTTTTAAGTCATTTTCACTACTATTTCTGGCAGTATATTCAATGGCGCATGCGCCATTTGTCTCGCTGGAAAAAAACATGGCTGCTCTCACGGCCAGGACACACACCAGCACACTCTCGCACTGGCACTGTAAACACTCCCACACTCCCACACACACACACACGTACAGGGACGCTGCCTAACGACAGACAAAGGCATTTCCCCTTAACAAATGAGCAAATACATGCACATACATACGCACAAAGAGAGTGATTTCTACTCCGACGTGTTTTGCTCACAGTTGTGCAAACGATTTTCAACACATTTACAATTATTGTAAATGTGTGCAAAATTTCAGACCCTACACCCACACAAACGCACTGGTCGTAGTCGTCGTCCTGCACATATACATTGTGTGTGGGAGTGAGAGGCGCTGGCTCTGTGTTTGTATGTGTCTTTTGGGCGAGAGTGTGTGCAAAGTGAACATTCGATTTTACCGGTTGTTGCTTTTTGCCGGTTTTTTACTACCACTGAAGGTATGGGGAGAACGTCTCTCTCTCCGCTCTCTCTTTCTCCCGCTCGTCCTTTTGGGCCTTTGAATTTTCAGTCAGCTTGGGCCTGCTTTTAACTTCTCCTTTTTTTTGTGCTTTCCTTTTTTATTTTAGACCAATGCTTCCCTCTTGTCCTGTTTCAATTTCTCGCCAAAAACCACTTGGTCAACATGGGCCTCTGTTTGGAGCGTTTTGCACTCCGGATTCCCGAATCCTGAATGGCTATCTATCTAGCTGTTGGTCAGGCTAGGAGCATCCCCACGGAAATACGCTGCTGCCATGCTGATGCCGAGCGATTTATTATGGCCAAGATAATGATGGCTCTGTCAGGAACTTGCTTAGCTGGGAAAATAGAAATGAAAACGAAATCTGAATTGTGGCCATTAAGAGGGACTAAATGTGGGGATTAGATGCACTTAGATTAAACAAGCTAATATCATATCGATACAAGATCAAACCTATTTATAAATATTTATTGTTTTGTTTTTCTGAAATGCTACTACTAAAACATTTCTTTAAAATAAAAGTGACCTCCCCAAAAAGCCACTCTAAATATTTATTAAAGTCAACGAATACAATTAAAACTATTAATTATCAGGAACGAGTATCTTCATATTAATAACATCAAAAACCACATCTTAAGTCCCTCTCTATATGTGTAATCCCTCATTCAAAAATAAAGAAATATTTAAGAGATAAGCAATCAGATGGATTGATTCCCAATCAGCAATAAATAATTTAAAAACATGCTGATTTATTTATAAATAATTTTCCACAGACACGCTCGGCTCTGTCCATCGATCTGTGTACGTGTGAAAGTGTGAGGACCTCTCTCCTCCGATGTGGTTCCCTTTTCTGGCATACTAATGGCCGGTCAGACGCCATTGGCAACACCAATACCATTACAAAGGCAGGGCAATCGCGGTTCCTACGGCGCGGCGGCCATTGTTGAATTGTGTTGCTGCGGCCATTGCACGTAACGAATTCGCGTTGGCGTGGCGGAAAAACAACAATACCGGCCAAAAGGACCGCATATAGAAAGGCAAATACATCGTACACTGTTGAAAATAATTGACAGATTATTAAGGTATCAATAAAATCTAAGATAATCTAAGATCTTACAAATAATTATCTAAAATTAATTTAATTCTTTCTGATAAAATTAAATTTAAATTGAAACCACAAATGGGCAATCGAAAGATTTATTTTGAAAGAAGTAAGAAATAACATAGCAAGTATAAACAGAAATATCAATGAAAATATCGAGTTTAATATCATATCGAAAATAACGTATGGTTTGCTGTATTGAACAATTTATCAAAAAAATTCACAAACAAATATCCGAAATATCCCAATACAAATAAAGATTATGTCTTTGTCGTTTTACCGATTAACGGATGGATTTGATGTATCACACATTATATCGATTTTTAGGAAGCATATTGTTGAAGAGTCAATTTCAATACCTATGCGAAATATATCTATAGATTCATATATATTTATTGCTCATTTCTAATATCCTCCGAACCATCAACTTAATTAAATAAAACTTTTCATAAGATTTTTCCCATTTTACTAAATTTGTATATATTTATTTTATGTTATATTTAAACTCTGAATACTTCAGAGAAAAATAAATTTTTAATTAAAATTACTTATTTTCCGCTTGGTGTAAAATTCAGGGATACCACGGCTGCGGCAAACAACAAATACTCAGACAGGAAAACACAACGGCTACGACAAAAAAGCAGCATTGAGTCGACTAAATGAAATGAAATCAACATGGCCACCATGGCCACCCCAAGGATACGAAAGTGGAAATGCAACGTTGCCAATTTTTCGCACGGAATTTCGTTTTGCTTTCCATTTGGTTTTCAACGTCCTGGGATATTGGTTATGTGTCCACTTTCCCTCCACCTCCAGGACAGCCTCATTAAGGTTCGCACAATTTAATTGCCGAACTTCTGTCCCTCTTTTTTTTAATGATTCGTAAATGAAAAATAAGTGTTTCCCTTTTGCTTTTCACCCCCCACTTCAATTTGTACGCTTTTGCTGTAGTTTTATTGCTCGATATGGCACTTTTATTCAATTAAATTATTTCTATCGTGCTTTGCGTGTTTTTGAAAGGCAATTAATAAAATTGAAATTGTTGAATTTCCGCCACATAACGTTCAGGAAAAAATGTGCAGCATAGTTGTGGCAGTTAGTTGACCAATTTTAATAAATTCAATTGTTGCCTGCCCAGCGACCGACATGCACATAGTTTATAAGTTGGGTAAAATTTTACAACAAATCTCCAGTTTATAGTGGTTGGCATTTGATGCAAAAGTTTTGCAATATAATTTCCTGCGTTCGACTCTGGCAAATTGATTGGAAAATTTTGTACAAAACGAAACAACAGTCCAAACTTTGTAGTAAAATATTATTAAATAAATTAGTTTACTCTGGGAAAAGTGCGTGTACGGAGCTTAAATCGAATTAAGCTCAGCCAAATGATTGATAGAATAACATGTATATGAAGCAGTTGAAAATTGAAAAATAATTTAAACTTAATGAGCTTCATACTTGTCCGTTTGAATGCAAAAACAAATTGAGTCTTGATTAAGCAATGGATAATTATTTAGAATTTACATCGAAACTATTGCAAATTTCTGGAAATATGGAAATTAAATTTACATTGTAAACTGATATGAATATTTGAATATGCTTGAAAACAACATCAAACACAGGAAGATAATTTGTATTCTATAATTTCTGTTAAATATATTTTTGTAATTATATTTATCATTTTATTTTTATCTTTAAAAGTTCATATTCATTTACAAAATATTTAAGTTAAAAAAATACCATTTTCAACTATCATAAAGTTGCATATTTTTTCCAATAAACTCTTCTGGGTACGTTTCGGTTACACATGAAGTTCCGTTCTTTTTTATTTCACCCAACGGACTTCCGCTGATAATAAAATAATAATAAATTTCGGTATGAACTTTGCGCCCAGACCGAGAAAGAGCCAGTCACATGTGAAAGACGATGTCGGCGTCGCCGTCATTGCTTTAATTTATAGCAAAACTGCGAAAATATTTCCACTTACCCGGCGCCGCACCGCATCGTTCTTTCTCTGGCCATTTTCTCTGAATTTTCCCCTCAGCTAGTCCGTGGCCAAGGCGTTGTCAACATTTTCTAGTATTTGCGCGCTCCAAAAACCACTTTTCATGCCCGTCAGTTGCAGCTGTTACTATATAAAAGCGAACCGAGAACCGAGAGCCGACAGCCGGGGCCAATTCTTTTTGCCACTCCTCCCGGGATTTTGGCCCCCATTTTCCTGCTGCTGCTGAGTGGTAAAAAGGAGAATTTTCCCAACACACCAAACTAAAGGCATTTTTCCGGTGGCTGCCTTTGTCTACCGAACATTTGATAGAATTCTGTGCCCAAAAGAGGGAAAAGCTTGTTATCACTCGGTGCCCACATCTGTCACCTTCTATAAATCAGCGAAACCCACACGTATATAGACATTTTATACAGAGAAGGACATGGCATCTTATATTGGGTGTGCATGTTGTGGCATTCAGGGCCGCCGCTGTCTTGGCCAGGTCCTGGCCACTTTTATTATTTTCCAACTAATTCCCTTAATGGAAGTTTACACAATCAGGTTGAAAGGGAATTGTTGTCTTGAAGAGTTTTCTAGAGGAAAAAAAACTACTTTAAGAACCAAATATTATTAAAGCAATAATTCCATTTTCCATGAAATATACTTCCCTCTTTAGTGAAAATTTCAATGCTGTTATAAGCTTTCAACACTTTATAGTCTTTGCATTATAAGCTTTTAAGTATTAAAATCCACTTTTAACTGCAGAATATTTTACGGAAATATTTCGGTTGGTAAGCCCTGCGTGGTTTTAATATGCAAATGTTAATGGATTGCAAATCCAGAGACAATTCAGCACACTTTTCCAATCCAATTGCCAACTGAGCCAAGGAAGACAGAGAGAGTGTGTGTCCTGCCCGACTGTTCCACATCCATTTGTTTACGCGTCTGAATTGCTCTTACGCATAAAATATTAGATGCCGCATTGCAATTGTTGCCTCTCCCTCTGGCGGGCGTTGCATTGTCTCTGCGCTTTCCTCAGCCTATATTTTCCCCTATAGAACATATATATATATATATTATTTTCCGCCATTGTGGCAGTCACTGCCATCTAGTCCCAGTCCCAGTCTGAGTCCTTGTGCCGAACCCGCACCCTCTAGTCTCTGTTGTTCGTGCTGTCGCATTATTCTTCCGCATTTGCTGCCACTTTTCTTTATCTCTATAGCAGCAGCAGCAGCAGCAGCAGTAGCAGCTCGGCCCCTTTGCCCTTTGACCCCCTCGACGGAGCCCCGTCCAACATTGAATTCAATATCTCGTGTTACATTTCATTGCATGCACAGATTTATTGTAGCGTAATGGAAAACGCTGCACAGCGAAAAATAAAATGGAATTGGCCGAAATTGGGATTGTAATTGAAAAATAAACCACAGAGACTTTGTTTACCACAAATCTAATGGTTAAATGAGTTAAATAAGATTATTTCTTAATAATCTCCGTGCGAGACTTTAAAATAATTAGTTTTTAAATTATTTAATTTATGTTCTACCTTCTTAAGGTTTTGGAAAGATGTTGCTGTAAATTACATATTTATAAATTCAAGCTTATTTATTTTAGAAATAATATCATGCCAATATATTGTCTTACGTATTTTTTATTTAATAATTGAAACGGTTTCCACCAAAATCCGGCTTTAAAATTTATTTTAAAACTTAATTTTACTTGCTAACTACTTTTAATTTTAAATTTTATATTTTATATTTTTGTTCTAAATATAAATGAGTGCTTTTATTTTTATTTTAAAAATAAGTAAGCGCTTTTACAAACTAAAAATCTGGTTTCTTTAATACCCATAAATAGACGCCTGTTGCAAGTTGTTTTTATTAATTTAGTCATAAATCAGATGTGTAAGACTGTTTATAAAACATATTAGCGATATATTTGAGAAATTATTTAACTAAAATCCTACTAATTTCCTTTCAGTGTTTCTCCTCACAAAAATTCTTACTTGAAAGCTGTACGAAATTCCTTTGCCCCGACCAAAGCCCAGCCTCTCGTGTTATTAGAATGCCCTGGAGTGAGGGTTGTGAGATACATTTGGGTGTTTCTGGTATTGGCCAGAACAATGTCGTAAGCCTTTTTAGCTTAGCCTGCAATTCTCCTTTTATTCGACTACTTTTAATGGCCAAGGCTAAACTTTTATGATTTCTTCCTCGGGGGCTTTTGTGGGTTTATTGTTTTGAGCTCCGCTCCGCACGACACATGCACGAATATCTTTGCCTTATCTTTTTACAGTCGGGGATTACATTTTGATTCGGTCTTCGACCTAATTCGATTGTCGTAAATATTTCTTATCTGTTTATCCATGGAGAGATACCAATCAGTTTTAATTGAAATATCATCTCCTTAGCTGCAAGGAAAATTAATATGCATTTGGCAAATTATTGGCTTTGATAGCAAAATACTTCTATTAATGGGCAAATTCAATTTCCGGCGGAAAATTGTAATTTTCTCTTATGCAAATATACAAACTATATATGTTTTCTGAGAAATGATTAACCTGCGATGAGGAAAACATCAAAGGAAAGCCTGCCCCATCGCCGCCCACAAAATCGATATTGGATGCAATTTCCATTTGCTGCACGTTCTCTCCATTAAAATCGACAAAATTATTTTCGAACAGATATTTGAAAACGAAGCTGCTGCTTCTACATAGTTGTAAGCCATTTTAATTATAGGGAGGGGGTTACTTTTCACAGCCACCAGAAAATGCAATATCCTCTTCTGCATTTTCTGCTTGTCTAAAATTTATATATTTTCAATTTCCGCTTTTATGAGTGAAGGCAGAAGCGAATATTTTCATGCATGGCCAAATCAAATGGCACAAGAACTCATAAACGGCCATAACTATGTGGTCTGTGGTCTGTGGGATGTGGGATGTGCAAGGATGTGCAAGGATTCCAGGACTAAGCAAACACTGGCCTGCACATATGCCCCAAGATGCCATTGGCAGCTGCACTCAACCCTTCGGGGGAATTGCATTGAACTGCTTATGCAAATGCCAATCAAAATGCGGTTGCTTCAGGCTGGCGGGGGGCTGAGGGTTACGTATAAATGGAAATGAGCTGGGAAGCCCTTCACAGTTGCCTGTCGAAAATGTTCCATGAGTGCAACTTGAAAACTGTGTGCTTCCCAACTCATCGACATCGACTTGAGCTGTGCTTTGCAATTGTTTTCAAAGTGATTTTATTGGGGATATAAAACTGTTATGGGATGTGATGTTTTTAATATAATTAAGTATATAATTGCAAAGATTTATATTTAGGTGAACGAAAAGAAAGCTCAAGTATCTGATATTCGTTACATTTAATTATAAATAATAAGTACATTTTTTGATCTAAAAATATATAAATATAATATATATTAAACAATTGTTAACTTAAAGTTTATTGATTGATAAATTCTATCAATAAAAATAAAACTTTGAGAATTGTCTTAAATATTTCTTTTAATATGCTGCTTTACTGTAGGTGTAAAATCTGTTTAAAACTTTTGGAGTATATTTTTATATTGTGAATAAATTTAAGACAGAAAGAACTGAAATTTAAAAAGAGGTTAAACATTTGGAGTCTGGGGATTTATTTATTTTTTTCAACAGTATTTTAAACTTTTTTCTTTTAAGTAAAAAATAAGTCATATTTTTATTTTTTTTTTTTCCTAAATCATTGTATTTTGATACCTGTACAAAACCAGCTTTTACTTCTATCCTCTTACAGAACTAAGCTGCTATGTATATATACAAATAAATTAATTTAAATTAAATATTATTATTAATAATAAAATCTTTAAAGAAGTAGTAAATCCCATAAATAACCAAACTGTATTACAAACATAAGAAAACCTACAAATACTACTACTTTAAAATTCAAGATCTTATCAAATTACTATTCAACATAATGACTTCCATTTCCCAAGACATTTGCATAAGTACCCAATTTCGATATACCCTTTTTTTATTCAAATTTAATCAGCTCAATGGTAGAACGCCAAAATCTAGTTCCCCCACATACCCTTTTCGTGCAATTTAATCGATTTCCAGGGTACACACAGCAATCATGTCACTGGCTTGAAGGATACACAGTGTTCCCCACCCCAACAGTAATCTGGCGAGTAATCTGCATTGAACAGTTATTAAGTTTTCGCAACCCGAAAACAGGAAAGCCATAAGGCGCAGCATAAGCTAAAGCTTCAACCCCCCTACACAGGATCCCTCTGCAGGATCCCAGCAGACACAAAGGACTCAGTTGAGTTGCCCGGGGGCCCAAAAACAAACAGAAAGAAAACATTGGGCACAGGCAGGGCCCCGAATACTCCAGCATTTTATGCATCTGCGAAATGGAACGCACACGGACGACTGCTCAGCTGCGAGTCCTGCGAAAAGGAACGGAAAGGAGCCAGGGAGCCAGGAGAGCTGAAAACCGAGAACTGAATACCCAGAAGCCTCGCCTTCATTTTCATGCAAGCAAATTTGCATGCCAAAGCGGTAAGGCCCAAAGAAAATCAACAACAGCAACGATGCCAGTGGAAGTTGTTCTCGCAGGCGTGCATAAATGTGTGCATGTGTGTGTGCCTATGAGTGAGTGTGGGTGTAAATATATACACTTGAAAAAAAAACTGGAAGGAAATTTAAATAAAAGCCGCTAAGTGTATAATATTTCCAAATTAAGAGTTACTTTTGAAGATAAAAACCTTGTAGTATTTAGTAAATAAAATTAAAAAAATAATAATTTATGCTACATTTTTTAATTTTGTGCTAGTTTTTACGCCAAAACTTTTTTTCTAAAATGCTATTATGCTATTAATAGTAATAAATAAATAAATGCTTACTTTAATTTGAATGTTTATTTAGGTAAACTGCCTTTACTATAAAATATTTTAAAATACAATACAAATTCAAAGACGAATTTTATTATTAACAATAATACAATCTAAATCAAAATGCCAGACAAGTTGTAGATTAAATTGGCAAATTAAAATAATTTTAAAAAAGTCTGACTGATTCTTACCATTAAAAAATATATATTCATACAATAAATGAGAGCTTTTTGATTGAGTTCATAAAGTTCTGTTTAATTTAGGTCCCTAAGTATTGTAAAATGAATCTTTTCAGTCCTATGATTTTTTTTTTTAAGAAAAACTAGGATCATTGCTAGAAATACTTGATATATTATACTATTGACTATATCAAATTAAAAAGTAGATCTTGTCATCTTTAAAACATATTTATAATTTTCTTTAAAAATTAAATAAGTTATTGGAATACCAGTCTTTAAAACAGTCTCTTAAACTCTTCGATATCGTTTTAAAATCATCATAAAATTGATTTCTATCAGTGTATTCTTGCAACGCGTAGAAAAGCGCAAGGAAAAAAGTTAAAAAAAAATAAAGTGAACAAATTGCTGGGATCTGTATTTGCACTCGTGTGTGCACACATGGTGTGCAGTGGGGGCGTGTGAGTATGGGTGTGGCCCTCGTGTGTGTACCTAAGTAAGGTCCTGGCAAAGTCCCTCATGCCCAAGTCCTCGTTCACTGCCAAACTCACCCACTAAATCCCTGCACTTTGGCAAGCAAGCTGCTGTTATTTTTACATTTTTTATAATCAGTTTTTTGTTGCTTGTAAAATTTTTGCATTCTTGAAGCGGAGATTTTTTCCGGGTAAAATATTTCCTATTACATTTTTTTGCCTGCTCCACAGCCTGTGTGTCCTTTAAGTTGAAAGCTCTCTGGCAAAATATTGCAAATTCGCTACTTACCATCCTGGCTGCTCCTTCGCTCCTTGCTTCTTTGTCAAAGAACCGGGATGCCTGACAGCGCCATTCGTTCACTTTATGCGTTGGGGGGGAAGGGCGGAAATGCCACGCCCTCTGTCACCTGGCATAGTCCTTGCGCGGTCTCAGATTCCCATCCGCTTCGTCCTGTCGCCTCGGCAGCTGCACTAAGCCCCATCTAATGCATATTTGTGCGACGGCTCTTGCATGTAGCTGACGTTAAATTAATTTCCGCTAAAGAAATTATAATCCTGCGTCCTCCTGCTCCGCCCCACTAACTTTATTGACATTTTTCAGATGCTTACGGTAACGTAGGGATCTCAGAGCAGCGGAGAAAAGAAGGTCCAAAGTATGGAGATTCCATCTCTGCGCAATGTCTTTCTTATTACTTAACTTTGTGCAATTAATCACACTCTGCTGATTTTCTTAAGGATTTTTAATGAAATATATTCTGCACAGATGGTCTTTAGACTTCTTAAAGGAATATGAAAGATATGATAATGAGTTGGCTTTGATAGAAGAATATTAAATTACTTTGCTTGCTCGTGGAATTAAAGAAAGTGAAACAGTTTTTCTAGTCTCGGAGTTTTTTTAATAAAATTAGGTCTGCCATAAAAAAAAAATGTTCAATAAATGTATATATATATTTCTCAATATATATTTTACAAATTAGACGGTTTGCTTTTAAATTAAAGACACTTCAAGTAATATAAATTCATGCTGGCTCCACGACTTTCTCTAAAAACATGCCCAAAAAATAAGAATTTGGCACAAAATCCTTAAGGATTTTTAGTAGAGTAATTTTTATGTTCATATTTTTTTAATGCAATTTTTAAGCAACTAATTGCTGATATTGCTTGCTTAGTAAATTACGCATACTTTTTTTTACACATGCTTTCCATTAGCCAAATATCTGAGTCTTTTCCAAATAGTGTACAAATTTGGGAAATAAGCTTGGAAAATAAATAAAGGTTGGAAAAATAAATTTATGTGTGAATATAAATATTAAATATTATATATTAAATATTATATATATTATATATTTAATATAAAATTAGACATTTGTTTTAAATATGTAAATTGCGATGCTTTGAACATATTTCCGTCTTTATAGAGCCGCTGCTGAATTTATTAGATTGAATCTATAACTCAGACTTTTGTAGTTTAGTAACACTCTAAACAGGTTAATAACGCTTAACTTCGTAATATTTTATATCTTTTAATCATGTTTATAGTTTTGTAAATATATTATCTAACTCTTTTTGCATCATTTTTCTAGCTCTTAACACTTTTAATTGTTTTGTAGTAGAACTTTTGAGTAAACAGTAGAATTGCGTTCGCTCTTGGCATTCACCGCGTGCCTTATGGTCGAATTACATATAGGCCTACAGTGGACACCAGGAGAAAACAGTACAAAATATACACTTCATTGCGTAATTGTAGACCAAATTATGATGGGGAAATATCCAAGGGCAGGAATATCCTTGAGGAAACGGCACAGCATGAGGTCATCAAACGAAAGTGAAACCAAAAGCTGGACCGGTTTGATTTCGTTCTCACGTTCTCAGGAGTTTTATTTTTATTATTATTTTTATTCCTTTCTTAACACTGTGATTTCTTCGATTGGGAGAACCGCTCCCTACGAAAGTCGCGATCGAACTGACCGAATTGGCGAATGTGCTGCGATACAAAACCCCGATACCGAGACGGGCCTTAAGTACTCACGATCGGGATGCGATTTAGGGGATGATCGCCGTCATAGAGGATTTTTCAAGGAAGATCCCAGGGCGAAAGCGAGATAGAGGTTTTACGAGTGGGAACGGTCTCGAACTCGCTCTCTCCCTGAGCTATTTCCGAAATCCGGTTTCTGTTCGGGCCTGGGTTCGGGCTCGGGGTTCGGGGTTCGGGTTCGGGCTCGGGTTATCCTGTCGGCGGGACCAGCTGCGCTTGTGTTCCATTCACATATCATTGTTATCCTTGCCGATTTTACGATTATGTGCATCTGTATGCGTATCTGAATCAGAGCCTCGCTGTGTATCCTTTTGCGTTTCATATTTAGTTTTTTTTTTCTTACGGCACTGCACTTTTATATCCTGTTTATGCGCCCGTCAGCCCATTGAAAATACGTACCGTGATTTACTCCTCACCTCCAAAGGCGGCAGCTGTGCATCCGAAAAGGTGAATGAGCTCGCGGCAATCCTGATCCGAATGCCGATCCTGATCCCGCGACGTCATTATGTGTTTACTGTCGCATATTGTCGGCCTGCCATTAAGTCATTGTGGCGATTGTTAGGTCCTGATAAAACTAAATTGATGGGTGAGGATTTAAGTTAAGAAATTAAATTCTAATAATATGCACTTAGGTTGATGATATCTCTAGTTTTTTTTTTATAAAAATTATTTTTAAAAGAGAGTACCAAAAAAAAATAATATAATTACTTATCTTAGATTTCATCAGCTTTTAAGTACCTTTCTTAAGTCACTTTGTAAGAGTCTTGTTGCTCTTAAAGAACATTATAAATATTTTTATATTAATGTTCAAACGTTGCTCAAAAGACAATGAACAACTTGTTTTTCTAATCTTAAGATCTTTTTCATAAAATGAATGAGAAAATTGCGTCAACATGAAGCATATAAAATTGTTTTCTTGATTTTGTATATCTTAAAACTAAACTAATGTATTTAAAACTTATATTCCGTTCTCCAAAAAATTCTAAACTAATTTCAACTCATCTGAAAATAATAACTATTTTGGTAACTTGACAAAATCCCTAATAAATTTGTTATAAACAATTTAGTTAAGAAAATGTATTTAAAAAAAAGTATCTTTGAAGGGAGTAAAGTACTTATCCAACATATTAGCCATAAATAAAAAACTGTAGAAATCAGCCAAGCATAAGTTTAGTCCTTTTAGTCATATTAGCAACACATAAATCAAACTTTAATCGCTTTTCCGATCAATATCCTTTCATGCGCTCACACTCGCACTCGCCCAGAAACGGCAAATCAGTCACAGGGTCCTACAAAAAAAAAATGAAAAAGAGAATCCTGCCTGCATCTGGAAAAATTCACAAAACGGAGGAAAATCGCTGAGCGGCAAGCCTGAAGAGGGGGTTGGGGGATGGAAAAACAAGAGGCATTGTATGCATTGTTGTCCTGCAGCAGCTGATCGACGAGCGGCAGAGTATATCCTGGCTGAATAGAGGATGCAGGAGGGATACAGGCATACAGGGGACTCTGTGGCCCGTGACACACATTTGCACACCAGGCACACGGGGACAATAGGGAGGGAAAATCTGCGTCCTGTTTTCCTTGCATTGCATTTGGCGCCCAAAGCGGCAACAATGAAAATTGCATGAAATCAGCTGTTCAACTGTGGACAAAATAGCCGGCCAGCTGCCGTCATTGCCAATGAATGCGAACTAAAACAGCTGACAAACTGCCAGCAGCCTTGGCTTTATATTGATTTCGTTCCTGTGTCATCGCTGTGGCTATTTAAAATCTGTGTCCGTCTGTGTCAGCAGCGTTTCATATTTTTTTGATGGCTCTTTATCGATTGGCCAGGCGCCCTAGAATTCGCTTCATTGAACAAAAGATACAAAAATAAAATCTGAATATGTAATCAAAAGGCGGTATTACAGAGAGGGCGAAATTTAAGGTAAATTTTTTACGTATATATTCTATCCTGTCAATATTAAGTATTTTATATAAGACTTTGAATTCGTCTAGTTAACTTTTAGTAGCTCATAAAAAATTACGGGAAATAAAAGGTTATTATAATCATTATAGAACTAAAAATGTTTTGTATCCAATTTAAAACTTAAAAAATGACTGTACATTATATTTAAAATACAATTACCATTATATATATCTTATTAATATAATAATAACTTACAAAATTTTTAATACAAATAATTATTTAGTTGTAAGAGAACAAATATTAATTTTTCTAATTTTTTCCAATTGTTTTTCAAAAATATTCAGAATATATATTTATTCCTAACATTAAATGGTTTTTATCCCGGCTGCTTATTACTATGCCGAATTGTATTTAGAAGCTGATCTTATTAGTGCTCTAGAAAAAAAAAGTTAAGTTCAAAGTCTAAATATTTCTTAAATTCTGGTATATTACAATTATATAATTAAATGATTAAATGATATTTTAAACTAAATGGAATTTTTATTAGATATGCAAGATATTTACTAATAAAATGTATTCTTAAAGATTAAAATAATTTAAAATATTAGAATAAATTATATTAGTAACTAACTTGCTCTTCTTAAAATAAATCCTTTTAATAACGATTATTTCGATTAATTCTCACTTTAAGCATCACTTTGCCACCCTAGAAATTCATCCTTTGGTTGGCCGGGACCCAAGGCAATATTTTTATAAAGCGTTATCCTCATAAAGTGTCCCACTGCCTTCTGTCTGTCTGTCTGTGTGTCCCCCTGTCTTTCTATTTGAATGCCTCACAATTAGGAGGCCTTGTTGTTGTCTTCGCTGTCGCATTGCTGCCATATGAGCACTTATGCATGATTTTAATGTCAATGGTTTCGCTTCTGCCTCGTGTCCTGGCAAGCTTCTCGCTTTTATCCTTTTATTGCCTCAGACAGTGGCAGGACACCCAGAGGAGCAATGACTAAAACGAAAGGACGTTCACATGTAAGGCAGCTTGTTTGCAAAGCAGAGAAGATGAAAGTGCCAGAGGTCGTCATCGTTTTCGTCTTTTTTCTTTTTTATAGATTTTTTCCCGACTATTATTTAAGTGAGAAGTTTTTGAATGGGGAAAGTAGTTATATAAATATTTGTCTGGTTTAGTTAGTGGTTTCAAGGGAAGGAATCTAAGAGGGAGAAATTATTAGAGAAAGACAGAATAAAGCTTAGTTTTATTTATATTTTAGTGGAGAAAATAAAAGCTTAATATAATAAATGTATTTTACAAATAAAAAATGTTTGAGTTTAAGGTTCGCTAAAAATGCTTTGCATTTAACATTTTAAGGTGTATTTACATTTTTCTCTTAAGTGTCGGAATATTTAAGTAATATCATTATATAATAATTCTTAACTAAACTACATTTCCCCTACGTTTTTCTTTTAAGTGCCACATATATCCCACCTTAACCGCAACCCAATTTTCCGACCCCCCTGCACAACTTTAAGCTGACCAACTAAAAAGGGAAAAGGCAGCCAGGAAAACTTCAAAAACTTTTCGCTCAAAGCGAACTGAATAAACCTATTTTCTACCTGACAAAAAGTGCATGAAAGCCATTTGCCGTACGCACAAAGCAAGGACCTTACAAGTGCCGGCAACCAAAAAAAATAAATCTGGAAAGGCAAAAAGCGACGCGAATGAACCCGAAATGGCGAGGTCCTTGCAAAAAAAAAGGACATAAACCCGCTCCTAGGACACACGAAAAAAAAAAACAACCAAGAAATATGTACGTGCAGCCAGCAAATTTTTATGCCAGCCAAGCGTGAGAGATAACGAAGTCTGAACCGACTGAATCAAGTTGTTTGTGTGCGCAGGATAATAAAACACGGACAGTTCAGCTCGCATTTTATGCAAAGCACGTTTCACTATTCCACTTTTTTCGCTGGTTTTGTGCTGAGCAAAAAGTCCTTTGGCTCCAAGGAAACCAAGGCTAGGAGACACATAAAAATCTCATTTCCTTCCGCTTGCGCACTTTGCCGAGTTTAACCTGCCATAAATGCTTGCATATGTTCAAGTACAAATCGTACACTAAACAATCGAAGAAAAAATGTAACAAACATGAAAAATAACAATTTCTCGGAATATATATATTTGAAGGATTGGATTCTCGGTTGTACTTTTGCTGATCTAAAATATTTTCAGAATAATAAAACAAAATTTAAAAGCAAATAAAAAAGTAACATATTCATATTAAAATGTTCTTATTAAATAATAAATTCAGATGCAGGTTTTAGGTATACAGTTACATTTTTGGGATATAAATTAATAACATAAAATATTTGGAAATGTAATAAAGTACTATATAATTTCCAAATATTTAAAATAATTAATTTATATTTTCTCAACAATTTATATTAATGTGGTTTTGGAATAGTAAAATTTTGATTTAGATTCTTGCACTCAAAATTATTCAAAATAATTATTTTATTAAAATATTTGGAAAGAAAGGTTTCTATTTATTTTATTTTTAAAGTGTGAAATTACATTTCCAATTTATAAACTGGAAAACTTTTTAAATTCACAAACTAATTCCAGTTTTGTAACTCTATAATTATATTTTTTATATACTTCATAACTTTTAAGAAACTCTGCGAATGAAAAGAACTCTTAATTTATTTTAATTTGACTAAATTTAATATTATACTTAATTATGTTTGGACAAAATCCAGTAAATTTCAAAATTTATATTAATAAACGAACTTTGCAGCAAATAAACCTTATTTAACACTTTTTATATATTTTGATTATTATTTATCAATTAATTTGAATGAAGCCAGATTTTCTGATATTATGTTTCTCTGTAAATATTATATTTTCGCTCAGTGTCGAGGCAGTTGTTGCCCCTACAAATCATCGACAGTCGACGGGCGAGCACCCAAAACTCAGGGCCCAAAACCCATCCATCCGTCCATCAGAGCTCAGAGCTCGTCAGAAATTCGCGTTGCGAGAAAAAAGTTTTTTGGGTGCGGTCCTTGACATCGCGTACGACGCATGACACTCGCCTGTGCGATTCTCAGTGTGTGTGTTAGTGTGTGTGTGTGTGTGTGTGTGTGTGTGTGTGTGTGTGTGAGTGTTTGTACGAGTCTGTGAGAGTGTGTGCTTGCGAGGATTGCTGGCATCCTGCGAGTGCTTGAGATTCGCAGGGTTGCCTGTCGTTTGCGGCTTCTCGTTTCGAATTCACGATGAGCTCGATTTTACGACAGCCTGCCCGCTAGCCAGCCATCCAGCCAGCCAGGCAGCCATCTCGGCATTGCCGATCTCGGTGTGTCCTGTGCCAGGGCTGTCCTTCTGCTGCTGGTCCTGGGCTCTCAACACACGCCCACACACAGTACCCGACTAAAGAATATTTGATGAGTTGTACAAATTCAGCTCGTTGAAACTTTTCTGTTTGCACTTTTCGGTTTCTGTTTTCTCTGGACCCTGGGCTTGCTCAGCTTCTGATTTGTATTTTCAACACATAATTGGGTGTGCTCATCCAACTTTTCTTTGGGTCATTAGAAAGGCATTTATTTGTCTTAAATTGCTTAATGAATTTTATTTAAAAAGAAGATTTAAAGAAATAAAAATTTTAAATATATTCAAGTGTTTTATTTCCCGAAGAAAAAATCGTTAAAAAATATTCAAGCATGTCTTATAAAATAATCAAATTTCATTTTAGTTATAATCTTCTTTTGAGTCTATAATTTTTTTGTGCTAACTTAACTAAAGGATTCAGTTTCAGTTTCAGTTTAAAACTACTTTCATAAATTTTTAGCCCAACAAAAATGTAAAATGAATTTTCTTCCTTCATAAAACTTATATAAAATACAAAATAAGTTTAATACTTACTCAATACTTGGACATGTCATCATTATTATTATTTATCGTAGTTAAAGTTACTTTTTTTGCGACTTTTGGACAAGACAAGTACAACGACAATAACGAAAATGACAACAACGACATTGACATCAAAGAACACCAAAGTATTTGCATGACATATAGACGTATATTCCATTACAACATCAAGTACATACCCATGGTAAAAAATTAATATAACGCGCACTTTCCAAAAACGGCATTAAAATCAATTACTGATTTAAACATTTATAGCAGAGAGAGAGAGAGAGAGCTTTTGGCCATTACCAATTTCTCGATTCGGCATTGGGCCTTCGACACTTTTATTTTCGATTTATGTTTAATTTTTGGCACAGCATTTTCACTTTTCGTTTTGTTTCCTCGTTGCTTAGCGCTGGTTTCTTAAAAAATAGTGTGGCTGTCTGGAAGGTGCGAGAAATGAATGTCAGGCGTACCGTCTAGTTCCGTTCGTTATGGTTTTTGTCCGCTTGAGCTTTTGATTTGCTTTTTTCAGTTAGTGTTAGGTGTTGGTCGAGATAGTAGGAGTCCTGGCAGGATCTTAGCTATATTCTAAATCGGATTCTGTTCAGGATTCTGTCTCAGATGGAGAGACAGCGTTCTCCTCGGCTGAAGAGCGTGTGTTTACGTGTAAGCGCAGCACCAAGCGCACTAGTTGACGCCTAAACGTCTACTACGAAATGCGTTTGTTGTAGCGAACCCCAATTTCGAAAAATTCCAAATGGCGGCACACTCATACTCGCACACTCGCACACTCGCAGGATGCTGGCAGGATACACTCACACACAGAGCCGAGCCAAGCCGAGGAGCACAGCAGCGCAGCAGCTGCGCAGCATCCTCGGCTCTCAGTTCGCCGCTGCTGCTGCTGCTGCTGCTGCCTGGTGATTTATGTACAAAATGGCAAAAGGCAAAAACAAAATAATACAAAATACGCTCACAGCCACAGCATCCTGCGAGCGCACACTCACACATTCAGACTTAATCCCAATAGTGTCCTGCTTTTCAAGGGGTGGCGGCACTGTCAAACTTCCCCGTTCCTGCCCCGTCTCTCGGCCTCGTCCTGAGCCTGGGCCTGGTCCTGGTCCTGGTCCTCTTTATTACATAGTTACTTATATACTCAGTGGGATGCTGCCCTCTCACTTATACACACATTTGTATATGTGTACACAAGCAGACTGTTGCTGCCGGCTTTCGGTTCGAGTGGAAGCTCCTTTCGAGTGACTCACAGGCCGAGACTCGAGTGAATCACTTTCACAGCGACCTGACTTTTGATGGCTGAAAGCCAGCGCAGTTTCGAAAAAAGTGAAAATGTTTTCTAAATTGGTTTATGATCACTTTAAGCCTTTAGCGAATAGTATATTGCGGGGTTTTTATTGATTTAAAGATAGGGTTTGAATCATTTAGCTGATTTATAAATCTCTGATTCGATTAGGAGGGGTTTTTTCTGCATATTACATATGGCGTCCAAGATCGTCTTTTATATATTTAATACAATTTTTAAGTTAGACAACTCAAACTCTATTTGTAAATGTTTAAAGAATTTACACTTAAATTCCACAATATTAAATGGTGTAATACATACGTACCTATCCTTCTTTAATTAATTTATTTCAACAAGATGTATTACAGCCTCTTCAGAATCCGCAGCTTCAAACAAATAGGTTTTTACTCAAAGCTTCGTCCCAATAATAAAGACTCAAAATGGAGCGCTTTCACTATATATCTATATATATATCCAGCAGTACTGAAGCTCTTTGAATGCTGTGAGCACAAAACTTCGTATCTCTCTGGCTTTTACCTTCAAACACAAAGGTGAGAGAAACTCTGCCAACAGAGATAACAGCAAAAGCAACAACGGTAAAAGCAAAAGCAGATACAGCAGCCGCAAAAGCAGCAACATAATAAAAATCCATTTTTATAGCCACGACAGAGTCTGTGCGTCTGCTGCCACTGGGATATGAGAAACCAAACCCACCACTTCAAGGATGAGAAGCAAAAGAAAAAACAGCATATTTTCTGACAGAAATCAGTGGGGTGGCGCTATGGGGTGTTATTTTGGTGGTGGCACAAAATTTCTACTGTTAACAGAGAACTTCACGCATCGATGAAGCTGTTAGCTAAGACTGTTATTTACAGTTGTATTTAACAGATGTAATCTCCGCTACAGTTACAGTTACAGCACTGCTTTTGCAGCTGCTTTTACTATTGACTTTGCAGTCTCTGCTGATGTTGATCTTGTCACTGGAAGCTTCTCTTCTTGAATATTTTTATTTATAGTAATTTTTCTAGTTTATGTTAGATTGATTTGTGTTCCAATATAAAATCTATATAATAATTTCATTAATGCTTCTGTGGTCGCTAATTTTGTCATTGCTTTTGCAGGGTTCTTTTGCTATTGATTTTACAGACTTTGCTGCTGTTGCTGTTTACTCTGTTGTTGCTCCTTTTATTGCTGCTTATGTTGCTGCTGCTTATGCTGCTGTTGCTGCTCCTGTTGTTGTTTTTGAGTGGTTTTGAGTGAGTTCGTGGAATGTTGCCATATGCCGCCATCAGTATGTATGTATGAACATCTATACATATCAAGCTCTCTGAATTTATGTATGTGTGTGTTGTTTGCGTACTACGTTTGGTACAGTCGCTGCCAGCATCAACATCGACTGCGACGGCAGCAGAAGCGGCAGCATCGACAGCGACTGCGACTGAGGCAGCAACCTCGACAGCGACGCAAACGGCAGCAATAATGTCCGTCCAATAATGTCCTTCTGTCCAGACGAGCAGACTTTTGACTGTGCGGGGTAACCACTTTTTTGTGCTTCACGATGCCGCTGCTGCCCTTGTTTGATTGCTCAAAAACAGGGTGTTATTTTATTTGTAAAGGTTCATAAACTAAAAGGAGGTCTGTTTTTGCACCTTTAACGATAAAAGAGGCTCCCTTTATGTTTCTTTTAATTTCTTTTAATTTTATAAATGTAGGGGAAATATTATATTATATTTAAATTATAATTTGAAATCAGGGAACCTTTATAAACAATAAATTTAGTTAAGAAAAATACTTAAAGCGATTACTCTATTAAAATGAAGCATTAAAATTCTGTAAAATCTTTTAACGTATCATAAAAATGTTATATTAAGAAAAATTGACTTAGTAATGATCTCATATCCTTTTAATTATCAATATTTTCCCACCAATTCCTAGACACCAAAAATGTTATTTTAAAACCCCTCAAAAACCGGCATCACCCTGTTTTTAGCTATATTTAAGTTGGACAAGTGTGTAAGCACATAAACAGAGAAATGGAATTAAGTTTGCATAGCAAAAGAAAATAAACTGCTAAAATTATAATAACAAGGCGTCGAGCGGCGGCAGGGGAGGGGGAAAAAATTGAAACTAGTGAAAAGCGGCAACAGAAACAGCAACAATAACACACCAAATTACACACACCTCCCACGAGCACAAACACACAGACTCACAGATACTAACAAACACACTCTCACACACACTCACACACACACAAACGCGGACAGGCGACAAGGCTGAAGGAAGCAAAAAAAAAAGGAAAAAAAAGGGAGAACTTGGTATGTAATTTATAATATCCTTTGTCCTCTGCCGGCTTTTGTGCACTGTGTTTTGTGAAAAGTGAAAAGTGAAAATGTGTCTGTCTATGTAAAGCCATAGTTTCGCTTGTATATGTATATGTATAAGTGTGTGTGCGCGCGAGCTTTGTTTGTATATGTCAAATACTTTCGCACAGTCACAGTTGCAGAGATCCTCGAAGAGTGTCCCTCGCATTACTTTTGGCGTGGCTTTTTCGACGTTTCTCGTTTGTCCTTTGTGCCCGGGCAAACAGTTAAAACTAAAATAAATTTAGTTGTATTCGCGGGCAAACACTCACACACACACGCACACGCTCGCACACTTACAAAGTAGACAGACAAAAGATAGCGCGCGCCGCCATCTTTGCTCTGTTGCTCTGTGGCTCTGAAGCTCCGCTGCCATGGCGCTGATAAGTATGCTATGCTTGTTTGGCCACCACTTTGCTTGGTGCGTGCACTGCACGAAAATGTGTGTGCTTGAAAATAGGTGACTTACAATACAGAAAAAATGTTTTTTTTAGATATATTCATTTGATTTAATATGATTCAAGCGATTTACTTTAAAAATTTGGCCTTAAAACGTAATAAAAATCTCGAAATTAAACATATTTTAAAGCAGCAAGAGCTATTGCCTTTTTATTTCTTTTCTTTCGGGGTTTGTGCTTTTTAATTTTAATTTTAATTTTTTCTAGGTTGCTTGGTTTTTCTGAAAACTTAGAGACATGGATCTTGGACGTAACATAAGGTTGAAGTTGTCAGCCACCGGCTCCTTATGGAAGAAAATGTCATGCGATCGCGAATTAGCTCTGAATCACGGCACCTTCCATGAGGGACCAGAATGAATTACGAAGGATTAATCAAAATTGTGTCTATATTAGGGGTTAGTCTACTTGGTTATAGTTAGCATGGGCACCGGAAGCCTTGAGTTTCCCCCTTAGGGGAGTGGGAACGTTGGGAAGGCGCGCCTTCCAGCAAGTGGCTCCCACTGACTCAGTTTGGGCTTCTTTCGCAGTGCCCAAATCATTAACGTATAGTAACTCCTCCCATTCCTTCCAGATTGTGTTGCTTTGCTAGTTCTCGACTCTGGGTTTCAGGATTGTAAACCGGATTTCGTAAAGTTTTGCATAGAACCCCGAATTGCTTTAAAGTACTCTCAAAAGGATGATTAAATGAGAGTGAGAATTGGTTTTAATAATAAAGTAAGATTATAAATAACAAAATAAGTGCGCATTTATGGCAAACAAAACAAACCCATAATAAAAAAATAATAATTACACGAACTTTCCATACTATATTATTTTTTTATTTATTATTTATTTACTTTCTATTTCGTTTAACTTTTTTATATAAAACTCAATTTAAAGCATAAGGTAAAAATCCCTCCGGTGAAACCTTACCACATTTCTAAAGTTAAGCCTCTTAGTTATAAATATTTGACATTCATTTTGCAGTGTCTTTGCTGCTGCTCTGCTCGTTGCACGAAATCTCATTATATTTGTTTTATTTTATTTGCTGCCACGTCTTCGTCGTTTGCAGCAGCTTCTTGCTACTTGCTACTTGTGTTGCTTCTTTGCCTTGGCTTTTACGTCTATTTCCTACGCTTTTGGCTAAAAGTACGAGTTACGAGGACACGGGCACGTAACTAACTGCTCTGGCCATCCCTCCACCGATCTACCAGCAGCAGCCTCCACTCGTCCAGGGCCACTCCAAGACCGGGGGCTAACGGCATTGTCATCTACTTACTTACTACTTAATGCGTGCTTAGTTATTGTTTTAGTGTGGCCTTTTGTCTCAAAATTATTAACAATGGTCGCTGCCTCTGCCATTGGCCAGTGGCAGGTGGCAGGTGGGCGGGAATGGGTTAAGTCAGGATGGCAGGAGCAGCGGTAATAGCATTTAATGCACCTGCTCGCACACACACACACCCACACACTTGGAGCAAAGTTGCTTTGTTCTCCTTTTGCTTTGTCTTTTTCGCTCACACCCAAACACTCCTGCCCAAGGACTCGCAACGCCCCTCACAAGCAGAAAGCACAAACACTTTGGAGACACCATCATCATCATCATTATCATCGCCATCAGGGGCATGATTACGTTGATTTTAAGCGGCTTTATAAATGCTTCATTCTGCGTGTGTCTGTTCATTATTTATTTGCGTTTAGCAGCATTTAATTTTCACTCATTTCAGTCCCTCTCCTCCGCTCCTCCTTCTCTGTGGCTCCATTAATAATCTAATTTCATATTTATATGCAACTCATTTCCATTATCGTGGTGGCGCCATAAAATGTTGAACTCAACATAAGCACTTTAAATACTTCATTTCCGTTTTCATCTGTTGAACATTATGTATTTTTAAATTGTTCAATGCAATTGTTTATGTTTTATTTATTTTAATTATGGGATTTCATTCACATTAACTTCTTACAGTTGCAATTTTTTAATCATGTGCTCTATTTTTTAATCGGTTATTTTGCTGACAAAAATAAAAAAGAAATATTAGTGCATACGAAATTACTTTTAAAATGAAAAGTATACTCTGTAAGCACCGAAATTCCTTTTTTAATAAAATATGTTTTGCGTTTTCAGAAGCACTTACATTTATTGGTGAAGATTATATATTAGAGTTAAAATTCCTTTTTGGTGTTGAATCTCTTTCTATATCCAATATTTATTTAAGTCATTTATTTTTAAAGATAGAGAAGCTTACAAAACTATATTAACTTAATGCACTGGCTACAAGGTCTTGGGCTTTTTGATGGTTAATAGATAATATTATGATAGTTAATTGATATTTTTTAGGTTAGCTAGTTTATTGTATTTCTTGAAGTGCAATAAAAGAGAGTGTTTTTTGATCAGGATTAAGAGTTGGGTTTAGTTAGTTGTATATTCCATTGAGTTAAGATAAGTAAGATTTTGGAAAAGGAAAAGTTTTAAGGGTGAATCTTAGGAGCTTAAAATATAAATCTGTTTGCTGTTATTGATGCGTTTGTTTGTTTTTAGAGATTTTGCTTATTATTTGGATTGTTTACAGTTATTAGAAAAAGGCCTTGACTTGTCTTTTGGGAAAATTCTTAGTTTAAGGTCCTTCGTAAGTTGCGATCTGAATGCTGTTGTTGTTATGGAAGGGTTGTTGTTAGTTTCCATGGCTTCGGTGTCGTCTTGGTCGTTGTGGCTGTGCCTTTGGAGAAGTTCTTTTGGTGGTAGTGTTGTTTTCATTGCTGCAGTTGATGTCGATGCCTTTAATTGCTTGTGACCACAGAATGTGGATTAAGTTTGTAGAATTAAAGAGGTGTTCTCTTTTGATGTGTGAATGTTTCGAGATTGGGCTCTTGTTTTTCCCTGTGGCTGTGTTGAGAATCAATTTCGGAGTTAATTTCGCAATTAAGACGTTTCTTTTCATTTTCTGTGTATTTCTTCCGAGTTGCTTAAACACTCCTCTGTGCTCTTGCATATAGTTTTTGGATGTCGGAAGCATAGGCAGTTTCTACAACGCATTGGGAGTGGAATGTAGTCGTGTACGCGAACAGTTTTGTAGCCAACTTTTAGTATTTCGGGAAGTTGTTGTTTTCCAAAAGTAATTTTCATGAATCCAGTTTCTGTTTGGGGGCTGCTGTTGTTGCTTTGTCTCTTTAAAATTTTTTTGACTTTAATTACCTTCTGTGGCTTCAGTTCTTGGAGAATAGTTTTTTCGTCTACGTATTTAAGGTCATCACAGTAGACTATGCCCCTTGACAAATTCAATGTTTTGTGTTCAGCTACTGTTATTTCCATATCTGCGATTTTGGTAAGTTCCAGGAGTTTTGTGGCTTGAAAGGTGTTTTTTGTTTTAATCAAAAGTGCGCCGCCTCTGGTTTTTTTCACAGCTTCTACTTTACCTCCGCAGGCATAGTCAATAGATTTTTTGATTATAAAGGGTGACACAGTTTTAAATGAAATTTCATCCTTTCTTTTGATGACAATAAATTTGGGTTCTCCGAGGTTATAGGATTCTGAAGTGTATTTTTCTACGTCCTGTGGCTCTTGCATAGTTGCTAAAAGAGCTTGCAACCGAGTATTACAAGTTGGTGTATTTTTTGTTGTTGTATTTTTTATTTCGCTTTGTGTTTTTTTTTTATTTGTAACCTTTTTACTGAGGTCCTGGGGGTATAGGTATAGGATTATATTTATATTAACTTCTTACCTTTCAGCATTTTGTAATCTTATGCACTGTTTCTCAATCAATTAAAAACTTACTTTAAAATGAAACACTTGAAACCTTGATTTGTAAGAACAGGTTTGCTTAAATAAAGAAACATATTTTAAAAACGTGTTATTTGTCAAAACAAAGCTATTTCTATCCAATTATATTATTGTAAAAATTATGCACAAACTAACTTGACTTTACGGTAGCAAAACACCGACTGCGATCACTAAGGCGAAGGCGTGCTACTTATACTCAAGTCAAGTTATGTATCACACACATACGTTCAAGAATTTGCTAATTAACTTTCTCCTAATCCTATCAATTTGCTAGCCAACTCACGCGTTATGCAATATAGCTTTCCACATATTCTAGAAGAGAGTTGCAACTGCAGTTGCAAGATAAGGTCCAACCTATAGAAACTAAACTGCAACAATAACACCCCGGCCATTTCTTGCAACTGAATCCTGCGGCATAGAAGATGCAGTCTCGGACGTTGCATATAGTCCCTTGAATGCAATTCTGAATATGAAACCTTGACTAATCTTAGGCCTTTGTTTTGATAATTAACTTCCGTATAATCCAATCAACTGTCGAAGCGAAGTCAGGCCCTAAATTGGTTCCTCTCTAGCCGGGAAACAAAAGATCTGAAGCACCTGCAACAAAAGATAAATACCAATTGTATGTGGAAATGCATGGCAGTAAATGGAAAATATGGAAAGGGGAAAATTGTCTCTACATGCGAAGTTATGCAATTTCACAGTGAGCATTTTCTATTGTTTAGTTAACTGACTTTCTAATCCCGTCGAATTTATTTATTGAAACATTTGAATGCTGCAAGAGCATTAAACATTTATCAATAAATATTTTATAAATATCTCATATCCTTTTACCAACTATAAAAGTATTTCCCACTTGTGACTAAAGTTTGCCTTCATTTTAAAGTCAAAATCTGAAAGGGGTGTAAAAGCAGGCAGCTTAGGGCAACGCTTTTCTATAACAACATAAAAACTCAGAGAGAGTCATAAAAAGATGCTTTCAAAATAAAAATAGATTCCCACAAAAAAAAAGTGACGCACTGAAAAAGGCCAAAATAAAACGTACAAAATTTATTTTTTATAACTATCCTCTGAGAGTCTCGCAAGGAAGTCGAGAATGGATCGCGAGAAAGCAAAGGCCACAGTCGCGGTGCCACATCAACCGGGCACGGTTCAAGTTAGGAACACGTCGCTGAATCTGGAGAACCAGTTGGTCGGCGGCAAGTACCGGGTGATACGACCCATTGGATCCGGCTCCTTCGGCGACATCTACCTGGGCCTGTCCATCAAAGACGGCATCGAGGTGGCCATCAAGGTGGAGGCCACCGATGCCCAGTATCCGCAGCTGATATACGAGGCCAAGGTGTACAAGCAGCTGCGCCTCAGTCCGGGATTCCCCAAGCTGCTGCACTTTGGCAGCGAGAGGCGCTACAACGCCATGGTGATTGAGCTCCTGGGGCCGTCGCTGGAGGAGCTCTTCAACCTGTGCAAGCGCCGCTTCTCCATGAAGACCGTGCTGATGCTGATCGATCAGCTCCTGATGCGCATCGAGGTCGTTCACGAGGCGGGGTTCATACACCGCGATATCAAGCCCGATAACTTCCTCATGGGACTCGGCCAGAACGTGACCCAGCTGTACCTGATAGACTTTGGTCTGTCTAAGCGGTACAAGGACAGCGAGACGCATCAGCACATCCCGTATCGCAAGGATCGCAATCTCACGGGCACCGTGCGCTATGCCTCCATGAATGCCCAGCTGGGCGTGGAGCAGTCCCGGCGGGATGATATGGAGTCCTTGGGGTATTGTATTATGTACTTCAATCTGGGCAAGTTACCCTGGCAGGGCATCACGGCCGCCAACAAGAAGCAGAAATACGAGAAGATACTGGAGAAGAAGAGCAGCATCTCGATCGAGACTCTCTGCCGAGGTGTGCCCACCGAGTTCACGCTGTACATGAAGTACATTCGCAATCTACGCTTCAAGGAGCCCCCGGATCACAAGTATCTCCGCCAGCTGTTCCGCGTTTTATACCGCTCCCTGAACTATCAGTACGACTTCATATTCGACTGGACGCAACTGTATGAGCAGCAAAAGGAGCGACTGCGTCGTGACCGCGACAAGGAGGCAGAGCAAAAACGTGAACGTCCTCGGGTCAAGCAGCGGGAGAGTCATACTGACCGCGAGCCGGACGTGGAGCGAGCTCGCAGGACATCCACACAGCAGGCGGAGCAGCACACCTATCGCCGTCCGTCCGCCAGATATGAACGAGATCGGACGATTGGCGATGGGTCCTTGAGCCGGCGCTATAAGTAGTATTATCAAAATCAATTCCATTTTAAAGTTCAGTGGTTCCACGTTGGAGCCGCGCTTTAGTTTTAACCAAATGGTTAACCCTCTATTTTGGGTTCCAGCTGGTGATGGAGTACAAGTCTGCACAGGCAGTTCTTTTAAAATTGCATACATTTTGTGGATAAATACATTATTTAGGTCCTGCATTAAAGTTTATTTTATAATTGTTGAGCAATTTTGTCACAATTGTTTGCATTGTAATTATTTTGAAAATACATAAATCTAATGAACTTTGCAGAACAATTTGTTAAACAAAATCCTGTTTATTCCTGTTGAAATTGCTCTTAATGAACGCTAAAAAATCTTTGCGTTGAAATTGAATAAATTTGCTTAAAGAAATATTAAAGTTTTAGTATCTAAAACTCCTAAGTATCTAAAAACTAGCATCAGGATTACATTTGGTTATCTTGGCTCAAAGGATATTTTATCAACAAAAGGCTTACAAAATGTTTCTATCTGCCAAGATAATTTCTAAGTCATTCCATAAATACAGCTTCATTTCCCTAATTAATTGATTTATCAGGAATGCCTCTCAAAATATCCTTCAGACTCTCAAGAATCCATTGAATAGTGTCCTGTGGGAAAACGCTACTCTAAGTTTTCCATTAAGTTTGAGCTCCCTTTATGCGTAAGTTTGGGGAGAAGGCAACTTAATAAACTGTCAAATTGTCATGTAAACGGGACAAAGCTGCCAGCTGAAAGTTTTTACCTCGGCGAGAAGTTGGCTAAAAAGGAGGCGGGTTTATTTACGCTACTTATTTATTGAGTGGCGAACAGAGAAAAAGCGAACAAAAAAATAACACTTGCGAGTTATGCGAAAACAAAATAAATTTTAGAGTAGCGCAGAGGACTAAAAAATATATGTAGTTGTGTCAACCGCAAAGAACATTTTATTAGGTTTTCTTTTTATTTTCCTCTTTTGTGGCAGCAAAAATAAGTGGAAAAGTTGCATTTTATTTTTTTGCAGAATCTCTCTGCTTAAAGACGAGGTCGCGACTTGGCACCTGCCTCCAAATTAAATTCCCAGCTGCACAACTGAGACAGAGAACGGAAATAAATAGAGAAAGAGACAGAGTATATATAGAAAGAAAGAGAAGGATAGGGCAGGCACTGAAAGAGACGGAAATAAAACTACAGGGCTATGACAGACTGGCAACTTCAATAATTTATGATGCAGCAGCCAAAAGGAGAAAGCAGCCCCGGAATCATTTTGCCATTTGGAGTAATTTTTCTTTTACCTCTCCGTTTCCTCCCCTCTGTTGGTGAAACTTTTGCGAGAAACAGAAAACATAATTAAGTGTTGTCTTGAGTTGGGTGCATAGTTGACATGACAAACAGTTGATGAACAAAAAAGTAAAAGAAGAAAAGAAGCTGCGAAATACGGAAAATTGCAAATTCCATTGGGGCGGAATAGTGGCATATCCCGGTGAGCCATGGAACTGGTCGAAAGTGGCTAATAAAGCGGCCTGACAAGTGGCAAGTGGAAATGCCAGACAATGTGGCTGCTCCTGCTCCTTGATTCCTCTTTCCCTCATCCTGCCGAAGCATACCTGTCGCGTATCCGTTGCCTGACAACGACAGTTGGCATGTCAGCGTATGACAAATCGTTCGGCTGACAGGTGACTTGAATGTTATGGAAATTTCCTAGCCAGGCTAGGACCCTGTCCTGGATCCTGGCAGCACGAATACAAATACTAGTCTGGAAGCACCAGGTAATGTAATTGCACATTTCGTTGTATGAATGCCAAAAGAGGTGTTTATTTAATTTGCCAAGTGAATGTGTCTACGTGAATGCCATTCGCCCGCTCAAAGTTTGTCCAATTTGATGTGACAATTTCCAGCATTTTGCACTCAAAGGAAAATTGTTAGCAATGCTACGGCGCCCATGGAATATAAATGCGATGGTCCAGAGTGTAAACTGTCGGCTCTATTCAAAAGGTGACCTGAATGGCAGTGACTGTGAAGCGAAATTCAGGCTTTAGTCGAAGGGTAGGAAAGTAAGAATTATTAAATTCATTTTAGAATTCCTATAAAAAGCTAAAAGTAAAAAAATTTATTTGTTGATGAAGGTAAATGGTAAGTAATTAATTTATTTTTAATATAAAAGTAAGTAAATCATTTATATTTAATATAAAACCATGATTGCTTTTTAAGCAATTAAATTCATATTTCCTAATTTCATAGTTATTTTAGCTTGTTAAATGAAGGACTCTTTAATGCACACTTTAAGAATTTTAATGTAAAATTAATCCCTAGGCTCAATTTATTAAAAATTTAAGCGCCTTAGTTCGAAAACATTATTGAAATATGCAAAAATGAACTTAAATGCATTTTAGGGCTTAGCCCTTTTCCATTTCGTCCTTCATTAAAAACTTATTGTTGTGCCGTTCAACCCACTTAATTCCAGCAAAGTGTTGAGCTGAAAAATTACAAAACTAATCTATTCGGCAGCGTTGTGCCTTCGCCAGCCGCATCCCAACAGGTAAACCATTAACAGCAACAGTGAACTAGTAAAACACAATGCTTGGATGGAGGCGGAAAAAGTTGTTATTTTGCCAGCATTTATTTACAGCATTAACTGGAAACGGGGAGCGCAGCGAGATAATGCCAAACCACAGCAGAAGCAGCAGCAGCAGCAGGAACAGGAGCAGCAGCAGCACAGCTCTTAACTTTCAACGGTAGCCCCGAAGTTTCCACTCAAATAATTGCTTTTACTGGCACTAATAGATGGGGATTTCCAACGGAGCCAACTTGGAGCATTCCCCCATTTTTGATCCGCCTCCAGAAAAGCTGCAGCATAATCCATTTGCCACGATAAGTCGATAAACCCGAACCGAAATGGCTCTTTGTTGCTGCTGCCACAACCCACACACAGCTATAAGATCTTAAGTTTTGCTTTTGCTCTGTTTTTAGTTTCGCATGCGCTCTGAATTATTTATCGTGAATTTTACGGGTAAAAGGAAAGTAATTATGTGCAACGCGGCGTATGCGCAATGTTAAGACACGGCAAAGACATGAAAATTAATTAGTTTACCAACAGCGATTGGTTGTGTTCCCCCCCCGCCGTTCTCAGGTGCTACAATCGATTTGTGGTCTTAACTATGCTTACACTGCAAGAATAATGTATAAGTTGTATATTTATTTGTTTGCTAAAAATGGAATTAATCACCTAAAAAAAAAACTTTTTTAAAAACAATGTTAGCGTTTATAATTTTAAAACAAATAATGAGAATAATAAATAACGAGTTTTACCTCTCTTACTAAACTTTTAATTTAATTAATTTAATAAGATTAAATTAATATAATTAAATTCTATAACTTAAAAAAGAATTTGCATATATTTGAATTCGAGTAATTTTTACCTAAAACAAATTTGCAATTATTGGACTTTAAAGTTGTTGTACAAACGTAATACCTTTACTGAAAAACATATTTATCAAATTAAGATCAGCTCCCATTAACAGAATTTTATCAAATTAAGACCTCGCTTTGAAAAAGTTCAAGTTATCATCTCAATCTCATGTTGTTTTCGTGCTGTGCACTCACACAAAAGGACCCAGGACTCGAAGGACGTGCACCTTGGGCAGATTTCAATGTTGACTGGTCGAGAATTGAACGAAGTAAAATGAAAGGCCCATCAAAGTGGTCGTAAAGCAAAAGGGATGCTGGGTTTGCCGTTGCCAAAACGGCGCCTCATGCTGTCTAAACAAAGGCGGACACAGCATGGGATATAGACACACGAATCGAATGTCATTAAAACGATGGCCCAGGGAGTCGGATTCGGAGTTGGAGATGACTGACTGACTGGCTGTCTGTCTGAAAAGTGAGGGGATTCTGGGGGGCATCATGTTGAGAGCTCATTAAAACGAATACGAATTTAATGGTACTTAAAGCGGAAATTGCCTGGCAAGTTTCCGCCATGGTGAGCACACAAGCAGCCGCAGCCGTAGTCGCACACAGATACGGCTACAGCTACAGCTACGTACTCTCAGATACAGAGATACATCTATCTGCAGGATGCGAAGGAGGCAGCAGAAGCAGAAGCAACTAACGGGGAAAATCCGAAGCCAAGCGGATTCAAGTCCCTGGCCCAACTTAGATCGAAGTGCCAAGCCAAGGCGCAGCGGCAACAAAGCTTTTACGAGCTGAAAAACTATTAGTGGCAACAGGAGCAACAAACAGAAAGCAAGGCAGCCAGCAGAGCCGCACACAGGGAAAAAGAATCTGTCCTTTTTCAGGACTTGTCACAACAAAAACAACTCTGTAGGAAATAGACAAAGGTTTTACAGGGAAAGCAACTACATTGATGACTCCTGTTGTTGGGATTCCGGGAAAGCCTTTTCCCTGAAAGAAAGAAGTGGATACCTAAGTATTTCCTCTTTTCTAAAGAAATTGAAAAACAACTAATAATTCTATTTAGATTTTCTACTGTAATATCTGTTATAAATAGTACAATGATGTTATTTTTATATATTTATCAAAATAAAGCTAACTGATAACTTTAAAGTCTGTTTTAATGTAAGGTAATAATAATTCAGACTACTAAGCTCTAATTAAATGTAAAGTAATGCTTTCAATTATAGAATAATGTTTTCTCATTTGTTATTTATTAATTCTGAATTATTAAAATAATATCTATGTATTAAGTTCAACTATTTCCTTTATAAGAATGCATTTTTTCTGTGCACTTAACAACGAGCTCTCATACAGGAGAACTTGAACAGGTGCTCTCATATGAGTGGGCGTCCTGACTCCCAACTAGACGAGCTTTACAGTTTCTACGTGTGCTAAATGAAGCCATTACACACTGCGCTGAACTACAGGAAAAAAATATAACAATGGAAAAAAAAAACAGGAAACGGAAACCTCGGAAACAACAAATATCAACTCAATTTCCGATAGAATATTATATGTTATACGATATTTAAGAAGCTAGGAGAAAGTAAGAATGAAATCTTATTGTTTCTAAAATTGTACTTTTTAAGTATTTATTTAGTAATTTATGACTATTAAAAATATAAAAAGAAGTTATATAAAATAAAAACTGAGGTAAGAGAGATTCAAATTCACATACTTATTTAAGGTTTTATTTGGTATTTTTCCTTATATATAAAATATTATTTTATTTAATTGAACTTAAAACTTAAAATATAAAAACTGAAATATATTGAAAGCTGTAAACCAATTAAATATGTTAAATATAAAAAACTGAATTTAATAATTGATTTAAGTCTGCTCTCAACCCTTCTCCGACCCTTTTAAAAACTTTACAATATTATTTTCTTTTATGCTGAAAAAGTCATTATCCCCACGGTTTTTTTGTTTAAGCAAAAAAGTACAAAGTACTTAAAAAAATGGGAACATTTTTCAAAGAGAGAGAGAGAGTGTAAAAGCTGACCATGCAAAGCGGCAACGGTGTGAAAAACGGCCATGCGAAACACAAAAGTATGCTTTAATTGAATGTTTGTTAGCCTTTCCGTACACAGCATCCTCTTTTTCTGCAAATACAGGGGAACAGGGAAGAGGGAGGAGGATGGAGGTGGGAGGGAAAAGTCGAAACATTTTCCACACATATGCATGTCAGTGACGCCCATAATGGCAATACCATTCCATGTACTTTGAGTTTTCAATTTCAGCTTTTTGCCAGTCGCCGAATCGCCGAGTGGGCGGTGGAAAATACACACAAATGGGAGCAGGCGAATGGAGACCATGTCCTTTGAGCATGTCCTTTTTCCTTTTATCTGTTTGTAGTTCTCATTCAAGGTTTTGCGATTTATAGTACTTTTAATATCCTGTATTTGTTACATAAAAATAAATATTAGATAGTATTAAATGTAAAAAATTAATGAACAATAAATTTAAATATGTAATAAGGTTTGAAATTTTATTTTCTACATTGGATATTTAATTTTAAAGGATATTTTAAGCATTATTACAATTTGCCTAATATTTTATCTTACTTTTTGGTGAAGGTTATTAGCCTCAAATATATTAAGTATAACCTAGATCGTTATAAGTATTACTACTGTTTAATGTTGAAGACATTGAAGTTTATATATATAAATCTTTATTAAACTTTCTTAAGATCTTAATACACTTTCCCAAATTTTATAAAAACTAATATCCCCTTTAAAAGTTACAATGATTTGGCATTAAACCGAAGGCAGCATATACCTTCTCTGCTCCCATTAGGATCTGGTTCAGGTTACCTGATGCCAGAAAGGTAACTTTTAGCACAAGTCAGCGGAAAAAAGCACCAGCATCGATATGAAGCACGATTTGTGTTTTTGTGGCTCCGACGTTTTGCTTTCCTATGCAACTTTGACTGCCAAATCAACGATATGAAACTTCCCACTTGCCATAAATGTATCTAGGATGCGGGGGGAGGGGAATGGAAAATAGCAAATCCATCTTCTCTTAGCAAACAAACACATATTGCTTTTTTCGTTTTCAATGGAAAAGAATCCACCTAAAGAGCTCTATAGGATTTAAGGAGAAATGTTTACATTTCTACAAGAAAAACCAGGCACCAAAAGAAGAGATATATCATACAGTGGAACTTATTAATGTTATAAAAGTTTATACATATTTTTATATAATTATGTTGCCTCTATAATTTAGTAACTACAGTTCTTATGGTAAGAATTACTAACCCTTATATGATTTTATTTTAAACATAATGCTCGCACATATTTATTTTTGGAAACCCTCCAAGTAAGGGAGGTTGTCCTGTATTCATATATACCGAAATACAAGCGAGTTTCAAGTGCACTTGCTTGGCCAAAAAGTTAATAAAAATAAGTGCCTCTTGGCCATTGCCTAAGGGTCCTGGAGGAGCCGAGGAAACGAGTCCTGAACTCCGCCCAGGACCATATGAAGTGCCCCACAGACGTCGCTAGTTAGTGGCATTAGTAATTTAGATTGCTCCCGAATAACTTTTGCCATTCTGGAGCAGCTGGCTGCAAACTGTTACTGCTCCTCCCCACCCTCCCCCCTTCCGACTTAAAGTCCTGGATAAGAAAAATATCACAAGCTGGAATAAAAAGCAATAACAGTTTCCAGGCGGAAGCCCTCGAAGGCACTCGGCTGGAAATTTTTTATGCTACGCAGGATGTTGGCCAACCATTGACAATAATTGTTGTTGTCTGTACAAGCAAACGCATTCAGAGACACACAATTATTTTTACAAAAAGTTAAAAGTTGAAACTAGCCAAATGCCAAGGAAAATCTCGTTAAAGTATGCAAATAAATAGGAGTTTTTGAATTGCCTCCTTGAGTTCATTTGCGGGCAGTGTTTCCTTTTGGGAACATATTTCGGGGTTTCATTGTAGTTGTGGAGTGGTTCTGGTTGACAAATAAAATAACTTTACAATTTTAATTGTATTTCTTGGAAATTGAGAAAGCTTGAAAAAAGTTTTACAAACCAATTAAATGAGTTTTAAGGCTTTCCGTCACCTTTTAAAAATATATGTTTTTAAAACCTTAAAAGCCTCTTTAATTTTTATACTAGGTAAGAAAAGGGTTTTTGTCTTTATTAACATAAAGAATAATTTATGCTAACAAAAAGAAAAATTGAAAAAATATTTAAGTTGTTTACAAGTTTATTGTAAGTAAAGCCTAATAAAATAATTTCCTAATAAAATATCAATCCTTGCAGTCAATTATTTTTTTAGTTTATTACAAAGAAGGACGAAATGCAGACTTAAGGAAAAGCTGCTTAAGAAATATTTCTTATTTCAAGGAAAGCATTTCAAACATTTAATATATGTATTTTTACCCCCTAGAAAACGTAAAACACCCAATAAACGGCTAATACCCAAAATTTTTTTCAACTTTTTTACACCAAAAATTTATGTGTGATAACTGTCCCCCCGAAATGAGCAAAGGGGCGAAAGAATTTAATTTACTTAGGGAAAAAATGTGGCAACCGGAGAGCTGGAGAACCGGAGAGTGCACAAGTCAGCAGCTAAGACCCGGTAATCGCATTTCTAATTAAGTGCGAATTTCTAGCACACGCAGCAGCACCCTTGTCCCCCTGGAAATTGTGTTGTCGCCTAGTTTATTTCTTTTTGCCCTCACTTTTTTTGTCCTTCGCCAGCTGAATTTAATTAAATTTCCACACTTCAAAGCGCTGGCAATGTGTAAAATGTCCTCAAACCAGGACCAAAAACCGAGAACGAGAAAAGCCAACTTGAAACAGAAATAGGAAAGCTGTGTGGCGTCGAGTTGGAGGCGGGAGGCGGGAAAAAAAAAGGAAAAATAAATGGTTATAATAAAAAGGAAATCTTAATTTTTCGTCCTTCGCTATTTGTGCTTCAAGTCGGTTTCCTTCAGGTTACAAATTGTTGCAGCTTTTCCTGCGACTGTCTGCTTCGGCTCATTTTGAGCTCCTATTTTTCCTTTTCATTTTTCCCCGCGTTCTTTTTATGCTTTGTTGGTTTGCCTTAGCTTCCCTTACTAATTAATTTCGATTCATTGAGCACTTTTACAAGAAATTGCACACCCACTCGGGGCGTTAGGTGGGGTGGGTTTTTTTCAGAGGGAGCCACAATGTATCTACTACGTGAGCCATTCCCAAACCACTCCCAAACACCATCCGCATCCTCAACCTTACTAGCTTTCGCATTCCAATTCCAATTGCCATTGCATTACGTTTGGATGCACTGAAAATCATTTTTCACTTTGATTTAATCACAAGAAAATTAATAGAAATTAACATTTTTCGAGTGAAATAAATGATAAGAAATTACAGAAATATTTATTGAATTTTTTAAAGTCTTTAGACCAGGACTTTGTAAAAGTCAAAGGTTTTTAACAATACTTTGTAAACAAATAAAAATTACTTTTAAAATTTATTTAAAAATTAGTTACCTCCTAAAAAAATAGTATAAATATTTTGTATAATTATGGTTTATGTTTTTAAATTTTTATTTATTTTGGGATTTATTTTGGCATTAAAGAAAACCGATCACAAAGGTTTCATACAAAAGCTTTAATACATTCCCACAGACAAAAGAAATTGTTTAAAAATCATCAAAAAATCGTTCAACCCTATAAAATCGATTTAAAATGGAATCATTAATATTAAAAAAATAAAGTCCTAAGAATTCTGTCTTACAGGATGGACCTGTAATAAAATAATCCTAAATATCGCAAAAATCATCTAAAAAACTTCTTCAAATCTTATTCTATAATTAAGATATATACTATATTTTAAATCTTCCAACTTTATTTCAATCAAATGAGTTTTTCTCCCAGTATATGACACGGCAGCTTTAGTTCTTTCCCTTCGTTTGGCATTTTCCATTTTCCCTTTGCTTTTTCCCAGCTTTTCCCTGCTTTCACTTGCAGTTGCTTCAAAGGCGTTCACTGAATGCCTCAGCAAATGAGCGTTTCAAATTGTTGCCAACAAATTTGCTGCCATTGAAGAAATTGCTTTCAACTTCTGGGTAAAAGTACAAAAAATAAAAGTGTGCCGGAGCGGGACGAATGCTCCACGCCGTCTGTGTTAACAATTGTTTCCGTATAGGTGTTACTTCCTCGCTTTTCCATATCCTGTATATATATAGCCCCTTCCCCGTCGATGTGTCAATTAAATGGTTTTAATGTCTGTCCTAGATGCTAGATTCTGTATACTGGCATTAAGCTGGAAGTGTACATATACCATCCTGACAGGAATCCAACGAGCTTAGCACAATCGACTGAGACATTCGCTATCGCGGGCTGACATTTTGAACAGCAAAAGCGGCAACGAAAAAAATAAAATGGCAGAAATCAGGGAGCCAAATTGGCAGGTCCTGATAATAAAAAAAAATGGCAAAAGGCAAAGCCGAATAAATCAATTAAAGGCAACTCAAAAGTTCCGGGAATTGTGTCCCACTCAATTTCATCCGATTCGCTGACAGAATTCAAATGAAATGGGAATCAAATTAAATTGTTTATTCCTTGTAATACCTGGCATGCTTCAATGGAAGAACTTTATTAAAAAAGTTGATTAATAAAATCAGTTGCTTTAAAAGAAACGTAAATTCTGTAATAAAATTAATCTTTTCATTTATAAAGTGAAAGTTAACTGTACTATTCAAGAGCTCTTTAATTAACTTTGCTGGCAATTGACTTTTGGTGAAGACATGTTTAAAGAGATGTTTAAAAATATTTTAAGGCCACAAAACACTTTCAAACTGTTGTATCTTAAGAAAAATGTAAAAAAATATAATTTTAAATAACAACAACATTTAGTTTAAACTTAGTAAAGAATAATAATTTAGGGTTTACAAACCTGTACCATTTCGCCATACTTTCTTTTGTTAGTTTCATAAAATATCTTATTGATTCCATATTAAAATTTGTAATATAATAACCTCAAAGTTAACTTTGCTCTCCACCGACTATATAATTATCCTTAAATTACCTATTATCCGAATTGCCGTACCTTTCGTCTTAAATCTTCAAAAATAAATGTGTAAAAAGCACCAAAAATTTAAATAACTGACATGACCAGTCTCCGTGACTGAAAATTGCCAGGGCAAAACTTTACATTAACCAGAAACCCCAAAAAAAAACCTCAGACCCTCCGAATCCACACAGACACATAGGAAAGTATGCTGGCAATACGAGAATGTAATAAAAATGCAAAACCTCAAAAATACAAATTAAAATAAAACGAAAATAAAGCCATTTTGGGAAGACCGAATAGTTGAGTACTCTTCATTAAAAAAAAACCGCTAAAATGATGTAAACCAATAATAAAATCATACAATTTAAAGAAACATAAGAAGGTAATTATAATTCTGTTTTATTTATTTTAATGTATTTCCATTTAAAATCCACCTTTATTTTTAATATATTTACAAATTAACATATTACTTTCAATAAAATGTAACTCGAATCCACGCAGAGATAATTAAATTCCCATTTCTACATTTTATTTCCGTAAAAATTCCATAAAACCCTTGCTTATTTGGAAACTCACTGAAAATACATACAGAAACTGTAACGAAAATTGGGGGAAAAAGCACACCGCCAGCACACCGAAAATGTATTAAATTTTTAGCATGCTCATTAAAAAAATATTAAAATAAAATTTCTATGGTTACCGCTCGACGAGAACCCTTCGCAAACACACGCACACACACACACACATACTGTGCCACACTAATAATGCCCACATGTATTGTGAAAAAAGTGAAAAATAAAATAAAGTAAAATGTGAAATTGTCTGGCTGATGGCAAAAACATGAGTTGGCCGAGCCCCCGACGGGTTTTCTTTTTTTTTCTTTTTTGGCCGAGAAGGGTGAACACGAGACCGCATTAAAATTGGCATCACACACACACAGAGACACATACACATACACAAGGGCATGTGCACATTAAAACAACGCCATGTTGCGAAGCCACCCAACCACCCGGCCCACCCTTCCACCACCCACAAAGAGATATCACAAAGGGCATGCGAGGGCTGAGGCAACGATATGTGAATATCAAGATTTAATTTAAAGTTAACTAAGTAAGATTAAGCCTTACCAACGCACACACACACACACAGACACACGGGGTGCCAATGGGTGTAAGGATGTAAGGAGAGATGCGAGGGGTTGGAATGGTCCTGGGGGGTGTTTCGGGATGGGTGCCTCGTATCAAGTAGAGCAGAAACTCTTAATAAAGCAATTGCCTCTGGCAGTCAAAAAGTAAACGTCGACGTTGTGCAGCAACGTGATTACAGCAGAAGGGAGCAGCGGGGGGAAGCAGCAGCAGGGATGGGCATCAAGGGGAGCATCATGGGGTGTGAGTGTGTGTATGTGTGTGGGCGTTGGGGTGGTGAGTGGTCCTCCTCCTGCCTCTAGGTCCAGGGCCACGACCCACAGAAGTATGTGTCTGGGCCGGCAGTTACGCTCATTCTCCACTGGACTTTGCACTACAAAAAAAAAAATATTATTAATATGTTGCAAGTAACATATGAGGAGAATATTACTTACTTATATTTTAAATACCTTTAATTTTAAAATTTTATTTTAATAGTTTGATAACCCTTTTTTCTTTGTGTACTCTCCACTCTCCAGCAATTGTATTTGTATTCTGCACTGGAATACCTTTTAAAAATGTTCTTCTTTTTTCCATCGCCTTTTTCTGGTCCTGACAAAGCGCAGTCGACAGCGGTGGAGTGGTGGGTGTTGGGCGGTTCAGTTCAGTTCGGTTCGCTTCGGTTCTCAGGCCTGCAGCAGCTGCAGATGAAACTTAAGCATCCCATTCCCCTCAAAATATCAACTAACCAGAATACATAATAATATATATTGAATAGAGAGAAAAGGCTAGAGGAGAAATATGAAACGGTGGGAGGGAGGCGATGCATAACGAGACTATGAACTGAATTTAATTAGCCTTAGGAATTCTTACCAGGGACTCATAGGCACAGTGGGTGGCAAGGGTTAAATAACCAAAAAAAAACTAAATAGGTGTTAACGTAAGTTACAAATAATACCAGATATCGACATAACAGAATTAGTCTTAGAATAGAAGTTCTTTAAGTAACAAATAAATGTATACAACTTTTATTAAAGTGTGCATATAAATGTATATTTTATTACACCTGCAAATATATATTATATAATTATATAACAATAATAATAGTAAAATAAATATAATATATTTATATAACAATATATATATTTAGATAACAATATGATGAATGATTGTTAATGCATATTATTTCATATTACAATCCATTTTAATGCAAAATTGTGTATAAAATTGTTGTAATATTTATGATAATGAGATAAATATAAGATATATGCAGTCTAAAGTATAAAAAAAACATCCAGAGTTACACTTAAATTCCCAAGTAGGGTTTTAGGAACAAAATGGATAGCTTGAATATAATTTTTGAAATGGGTTAAAGGATATTGATGAGGCAGAGGAGCTTTCCTTCTAAAACAGCATATACAAGTTAGTTTCTTGGGCTTGTATTTTTTTATTTTTACAATTCAGTAATTAACTTATATTTAAAAACTTGTTTTGTTTCGGTATAAATGATATTTTATTTAATATAAAATTAAAGACTATATTTGGTCAATGTATATTAAAAACCCCTTTTAAAAATCAGTCTTAAAACCAAGAGTCCAACTCTTTATTATAATTTCCACTTAATAACCTCAGTAACCCACCCACTGTCATAGTTTTAAGCATGAAACAGAATCTCTGCAGCAAAAGGCAAATTACATAGAAAGCATCATCAGCTTCAGCATCAGCATATTATTTGCAGCAACAGCAGAGACCACAACTCCGGCAGATGAAGTGTAGTACAATGGCGGCGTCACTATAACAACCCGGACCACTCCGGGCATTAAAGGGCCAGCCGTTGCCGAAAAAAAAAAAAACAGCGAACGGAATCTCTCTATTGTTATTATCTCGAGCCGGGAGGGAGAAATCTAAATTTAAACATAAACATGAAAGCAAGTTTTTCAAAATCTAGTTTTGCATTTTGATAATCAGGCGGGGGTTGTTGCAACCAGCACAAATATCTCTCTAAAAAAAATTAAATAAAGAAGAGTAATAAAGGGGTTGGCGATGGGCAAGGGTTGTGCCGTCT
Source organism: Drosophila watanabei (assembly GCA_008042575.1). Lineage (NCBI taxonomy): Eukaryota > Metazoa > Arthropoda > Insecta > Diptera > Drosophilidae > Drosophila > Drosophila watanabei. The sequence continues at coordinate 115,497 of VNJS01004617.1, forward strand.
GCAGTTGATGATGCTGCCACTCTCGGGCGAGAAGGGGACATCGAACTGGTGACAGTTGTCAGATACATATAGCCATATAGCCGTGGGCCTTAATAGGGCTTGGTTTACTCGATTGGGTCCGGGGATCGGACTTGCTGCGCCCCGTACCTCTTGCCCCTTGCCCCTTGGCCCGTGGCCCTTTGTGTCCTATCAAAGGACATTTTTCGTTTACTTTTTAATGCTTCGCGCTTCATAAAATCGAAGCCTCAGCATCGTCATCCTGGCAGTTTCCATTTCAATTGGAAATGGTCAGAGCCTTAAAGCGATTTAAATTTTATACGTTTTTTTATAAAGAGTTTTGGGCATGGGCTTCGTTTTTGATTAATGTGCCACCAAAGTGAAAGGGCACTTTTGGAAGGGCACGAAAAATTTACATGACAAAGTTAGTTCATTTGAAGTTTTTGCATAAATTTTCCATCAAATATGACACACAAGAATGAAGGGAGCTGGGAGTCAGGTATGAGCTCGAGGCACTCTTAATACTCTTGAAAATATTATTCAATAGGTATTCGGGAAATTATCCCTGTGACCTTTTATAAAGAAGCTAAGCGAACCAGAGTTTAGTTTCTCATTAAAATATTAAAAAAAAAGTTATAATTGTATTATTTTTTTTTACTATGTAGCAAAATGTAAAAATGTATTAACAAATTTGCATAAAGGCCAAAGCATATCTATCAAACATATTTTTTTCTGCCACATAAAAAATCCTTTAATAAAAAATGGAACTCATTGATCTTATTAATGCAAATTACTTTCCGCTTGCGTAAGCAAATCAAACTTCATAAATGATTGTCGACACTATGTATAATTTGGTTTATACATGAGTGCATCCGACTATTGCATAACTTTTAGGAAATGCAACGAAATGAATATTTAATCAAAATAAATAGCATTAATTTTCATATTTAATGAAGCAACACTTCATTTAAAACATGCCCGCCTGCGGTAAGGTGGCGATTTTACTTCTCATTAAGAGTGTGAGTGCGTGGCGCCTCTCATTAATGCCGCATGGCAACTGGCAACTGGCTCATTATGCCGAGGCCGAAATAAAAACATACAAAATACAAATCCAACAGCAACGAAACCAATTAAAAATAAAAACGTTGAAAGCATAAAACACAAATAAAATCCATATACGCCCGGGAGCAATAAACGCTTACGCAATTTAATTGCGCACAAAATGGCTGCCAGGACATGCCGGGATGGGCAAATAAAAAAAAAAAGAAACAAGGAAACAGACAAATATATACGTGAAATAAAAATAAAAACACCAAAAATCCCGTCTTTCAATAGCGCGATAATTAATATAAAATAAAGTCTGAATGGCAAAAATGGAAGGATAAGCCGGGATGAGTGGGCACAGATCGTTATGGGTCCTATAATTAAATGGAAAATGTGCAGAAAATAAGCAAAAAGATGCCAATGCAGTTTAAATGCAACAATTGGGAGTAATTGCAATGTTAAATGTTCAATCTTCAATTCATATTCTGTCCAATTTCAAAGCTTAAAGTTTCACCTAAATTTGCGTTATGCCTCGAGGGACATTTCCTTGTTGTAATATGCACAAACATTTGGATAATCCCAAGCAAATTTAATATTCCGGCTTAGGCCTGTGATAAATGAGCAAACATTTAATGGGCTCTCGCACAGATTTCAATTAAATAAATGCCTGGACTATTTAGTGCGTTCAATCCGCTTTTATAGGCAGCATTAGCCGCCGGCCTCAAGGCGTCCAATACACTGAGAAACGAGGACAAAGACTTCAAATTTCTAGATAAAATGGAAGCATTAAATTTTCTATTTAACAAGGATTTTTAAAAGAAGCTTAACACCTTAGAAATTCTTTACTTCAGTATTACATTATTGAAATTAAACTAACATTGTCGTTGTGTTTGTTAAATTTCCGATTTAAATTCCAGAAAACACCCCTTTTTATTTCCGATTTATGCTCCTTTCTTACCCACTCAATTATTCTCTGTGTACTCTCAGGCCGAGGCTTTCTGCTTATTAAGAAATATCTTAACGGGGCCAGGACCTTTTTCGCCAGCCTGCGGCGCCAGTGTGCAATGTTTTCCCTCATTTTCATATTGCTCTTTGCCGGCTCATCATAATATTGCCCCCGCCAGCAGCAGCAGCAGCAGAGCACCACAACCAGCACCCGTACCAGTTTCAGGAGCAGGAGATGATGAGGGAAACGGAAGCACTGGGAGATGGCGGAGTCGTGGTAAAACAGGAGCAGGAGCAGCGTGCCCCAAAGGCCATTCTTCAGTGTCAAATCCAACGCACACCCTCGTCCCTCCGTTCTTTACTTAGAGGCATACACTTTTAATGCGTGTCGCTCACATTTTATGAGCTGTCACAAAGCACAAGCACAAGCCCAGAGAGAAAAACCTGGGGAAAACGAAGGAAATATTACCAAGGAAGTGCGCACTCACGCAGCTGTGACCAGCATGGCAAATAAATGAAAAAAGTTGGGCAAATAAACACAAAAAAAAAAAAGAAAAACGGAGCAGAAAAAAAAAGAAGGGCAACATGCTCGAAAATGTAGGTGGAAAAGTTATGCACTTACCCATCCTTCCTTCCTGTTCGATGGTCCCACGGACCAACTGCGGCTCTTATTTAATTAAATGTCAAATGCTGGCCGACAGTCCGTTTGATTTGAACAGCATTTGGCGGCTCTGGCCAAATGGACTGGCCATGGACATATTTGATTTATTCCATTTCGTCTTGTCTGTCGGTATTGGAAACTGGCAAAAGCTGAAAATTCTCATTTAATTTGATTTTGTTTGCATGGGAGAGAGAAGGTTTTTAATATCCATGACGAGCAAATACAAAAGCGGATCAAATATAAAGCCCGATATATATGTCTTTATTGGAATCATTTTTTTTTTTCAAACTGAAATATCAACTGGAATTTCAATAAAGACATCAGAAATCACGCTGGAGATTTTAATATGATTTTTGTTATCAAAATAATACGATTTCTTGGAATTAGTTCAAAGCCTTTCAAGGAATTTCATAAATTTGTTTTCTGGCTAAAATAATAAGGATTTTATATATAAATTTTACTTGATATTCAAATTAATACATAAAATCAACAGAATTAAATGCTGCAATTCCTTCAACATATATTTAAATAAGAAGCAATTGTTACTTATATTATTTTAATATAAAATCTAACCTCAATTGAAATTCCGTGCTATTTGAGCCACTCTTTTTACGCAAAGAAGCATGTAATAAATTTATTCAAATATCACGCATACGCCGTGCTGCCATTGCAAACGTTTCGCCCTGCAAAAGCTTTGGTTCTGGCACGGATTTAATTACCAACTAATTAATTTGCACGCCCCCTGCAAAACAGTGTCCATCGTGGCTAAATATTTCCACGAATTAGTTTTCAATTTCATGCACACATGTACAGCGACCACGCCCTTGGGCAAGCAATCATAATTGGATGCGGGGGGCAGGAGGCGGAGGAGAGAGCTGTCAGAAATCCATTGTAAAATTTGCGCAATTCCCATTTAAACTCTTTGGCAAGAGGAATTTTCCACTTCAAAGCCCAGGAAATGTGTCCTCTGCAATTATTTTCATTCAAACGAAATTGTTTTTCATTCATTTCATAGAATGGTTTTTAATATTTTACTCGGAACTGCCACATTTGCTTGTTGCTCGCAAAAGTAATTTTCCTGTTCACTTACAGCGCAGGATATAGCAAGGAGCCGCACCAAAGGAAGGCGGCTGATAACAGGGGAACGCTTGGAATACTCTTGGTAATATGCGAATACATTTAATTAACCACATTTGCCAAAGGACATACCCGCGCACATCAAAGACATGTCCCATCATTACATTCCCCTGCACACACGCTCGCTAATTAAACATGGCTTGACACACAGCAAATTATCAATAATGCACAGCATCGCTGGCTCTGTTCGGTCCTGTTTGCTTTTCGGTTGATTAGCCAGGAGCAGAGCTCGCAGCGAATGTTGCATTAATTAACACTAAGCGCCGAAATCGGATTCGTTTCGGGTCAAAAGGATCCCAATTGATAATGTCAGTCGCTTGGTTCTCTAGCTTGGACCTAGTAATTAGTGTAATGCATCGTTGCTTCGTGAAATTTGGTTGCTTTTGGGATAATAAAAACATGGAAAAACAGTATGTTGTGTACAAGTTATTGTCATTATTAAAATGGTAAGATAATAGTTGGATTTTTCGTGCTGATTTTCTAAGAGTTTAATTTTTAGACTGTTCCAGGAAATAAATATATGAGTCTCTGTTTCGTGTTAACAAACCTAAACCCTGCCAAAAATTGGTGAACCTACAATTATCCGCTTATTGTTGAAAATATAACTTTCCCTAAATACAAACCTGAAGGTGCTGTAATTGCATTGTATTTGTACAACAGCTTTGACCGCAACAAAAACCACAACAAGTTGTTGCTTAGGCCTGCGGCAGACTAAACAATTTTCCAAACTAATACCCCGCTGGGAGAAACCTGAGCTGAGCCGCCACACACACACACACAACCTCACTCCCAGGAAAAGCCCTGGAAAAGCGGCAAAGGAAAAGCAATGAACGAATCGAAACGTAACGAAGCGAAGCAAAAAGCCGAAATCCCAAAAATCCCTTGATTTATTTCTAATACTTTTACACACACACACATGAGTAGGAATATCCTGGTAAATAGAGCAAGTGAAAAGTTCTCCCCGCCCTAACAAAAAAAAAAAAGGAAAGCAAAAAATAAAAGCAATAATGCAACAACAACAACAACTGGGGAAAACTTTAGCATTTCCCTGAGGAACTAAATTGTGCCACCGACGGCGGTTTGTTTGCTTCCTTTCAACTCCGCATCCTGCGGGCAGTCCCTTTCCCCCTCCATCCGGTAATTCTGTATTTCGCCTGCTCCTTGAAAAAGCCTCCAAAACCACTCAAGGATATTCGGCAAAAGGAGCGACCATGCAAAGTGAAGCTAAACGAAAGTGCCTCAATTTAAGTTGTAAGCTGATTTGCTAGAGCGTAATATGGCCACAGCATATACGCCCACAAGTCCTCCTCTATATACACACAGCTGTGCTATGTGTGTCCTGAAAACACATATGCCAGGATATGTGCTGCTGCTGCATGTGTGTGTGTGTGTGTGTGCGCTGATGCCCCCCGCTCATTGAAGTAGAAAAACTTTCAGGCTGGAGTGGCAACAGAAATGCTTGAAATTAAGGCGAAACTCTGGCTTGTATTCCCTTTTTTGTCGATCCCATTAACTCGGGTCTCATACATTTCTAATGAACTTGGATGACTTGGCAAATTAAAGGGAATGTTTTCCCTTCAAGTTTATTTTTAAAGGTTAACAAGATAAGAGGAGACAAGGTAATGTATTGTTAAACTTAGGTTACAGTATAAAATCTTATTATTATTATTATCTTAAATTATTATTTTACTTACAAGAAAATAATATAAGCTGAATATTGATCAAGTTAATTATTAAAGCAAAGATATATATAATATTTAATATACTTGTGTAATGATTTGGTTTCAAAACATCATGTTTAAATATCAAATATTTAAGTCACTGAAGTATAAGTATAGAAATACGTAAGTAGAAAATGTGTTTCGTTTTAATTTATTATATTTATTAACTAATTATTAAACCTCCATCCGGCATTTAGAATTCACCTATACAGGCTTTACACATCTTATTATTATAAGCCCTTTAGTTCAATAGTAAAAACGTTAATTTTACACTTTTTCCGGACTTTTCCAAAATCTTAAATAAATCCAAAACTCACTTTATTTACTATCATGTATTAAAAGGCACTCCATCTATCAACTCTTAACTTACTGAAACCTTTGGGAAGTTCTATCCCTGCTCCATCATAAATCCATATAGACTTCCTCTATTTCTTATAGACACCCCGGATAAACGGAGTGAAGGCCCCTTGTCTTTCAGCTGGCTGTTTTGGTCTGATTTCGACACAAATCCCTTTGGTGCTAAAGCAATTTATGCGGTTTCCAGCCATCCGGTGGGATGGGAGCTGAGCTGTGGAGCTGCGGAGATGTGGAACTCGGGACGTGGCTAAAAACTACATACACTTTTGCCGGCAAAAAACATACCAATACCACCGACACAGACACCCAGCGATCCGGGCATTCAACAAACTCAAGATGTGCGCTCCGAATGCGAGAATAGTTTCTCCGTGCTGCCAAAGGAAAAACCGGGATGGGTTGGGTCGGGTTTGGGATTAAGGATGGCAACCCACATGCACTTGGCTGGGCTTTGGTTATGGCTGGTTGGTTATGGTTAGATTGGTTGCTCCGCCGGTCCTGCATAAGTGCAATTTTATGTTTGGCCCCGAAAAGTTGCCTCCGAAGCGAAGTAGTGGATAAATGGCGCCCTCGCTCCGCCGGAGAATCTATGGAAATCCGCACAACCCAATCCCCTCCTAACCCAACACCAACACACAATTCACAACAGCAGAAGCATAAAAAAATTCAAATTTCTGTGCATAAATCTAAAAAATATATATCTATACAAGTATGTATGTTTATATATATATAAATAAATATGGTCGCTGTTTTTTATGCTTGTCCCATATCGAGAGCATCAAGGCGGCTGGGAGGCATGGGAGGAGGGCTGAACTGGCCGGAAAAACCACATGCCACGCCTAACGAGCCGCCTACCTTGCTGAGTGCTACATGGCCGCAGATAAACCGTCCGAAAGTAATGCCAAAACCCAAAAACATTTCGTGTCATAAATTTTACGACATAAGCGCGAAAGGCAAAGGCAAAACACAAGGGGAAAACTGCCAGAAAAACCACAACAGAGGGGAATAGAAACCAAAGTTATTCAAACTTTAGCAAAAAATTGTATACCCTGAAAATAAAAATAAAAAGGATTCGAGTAAGTGTACAAAATTGTTAACTTTCGAGGAAAGACAGTAAAATTCTAAAAAATTATATATTTCTGTATTTACCAAGGAATCTGTGTTATTATAGTTAATTGCTGATTAACATACATATATGAGCTTTTGTTTATGTTGATTAAAAGCTAAATTCACATAAATTTAAATATAAATAGCTTTGCCTAACCGGAGTTTCCTAGTTGTTTATACAGTCTCGTAAAAAGCTCTGGAGTTTCCTTAAAATATTTCCTTCATAGTTTCAATTGTTTTACAAACTTCCTCTTAAAAGCAACTACCTTACAAAATCAAAGTACACACTAAATTAAGAGCATCTATACATGCAATGCACATTACAATAAATATTGATTTACAATTTTTTGCTTTTAGGACATTAATTTGGCCATAAGCAGGGGTGTAGCCTGAACAAGTAACAAAATGACAAAAGAAACGTGACTGCTTAGATTTAAACAAACGAGCAAGAAAATGAAAACTCCAATCAATACGCTTTAGGGGCCTAATAAACAAATAATTATCTTCCTCTTAGCTCGAAAATTCCCTTACAAATTTGATTAAATTTTTAGTTCCCTGTGTTCCGCTCCTGGTCTCAGCCGTACATAAGCCCCATCCACATCCTAAGGCAATACAATGATATTTAGCTGTTCGCTGAGCTATAAATTAATTTAAGTGCCTGAAAATATTTTTGATAACATAAAATCAAGCCAAGCGAAGGCAGATATCCCTTTTCATGTTGCTATTCCCGACGAGGCTTGAAAATTTAAGCGGGATGGCCATTAAACGAAACGAGTTGGATGTAGTTTAATGACTCCATTTTTTAGGAAGGAGATTGCTTGGTGGTTGGTTGGTTTTGCCGACGTTTCCCAATATTCGGCCGCACTTTGGCCAATTCTATTTGTCTTCTGCTCGAAGATTTAATTAAAAAAGTCCAAGGCATGCAAACGAAGTTTTTAAGGGAAGGCTGGCAAAATGCGGCTGGCATTAGCCAGAAGTTTCCTGGAACCCGGCCACAAAGGATACGGTGCGATGCGCCAAAAGGAAGCGCCAGGAACTTGGCAAACTTCGGCGGAGCATCTCGTTATCATCGCCCATCATCAGCGTCAGATACAATAATAACAGTGGCAACAAAGAGCAAGCCACTCGTCTTCGATTCCTTCGTTAGCAATACTTTTAAAGTAAATTGCGGCAGACCCGGACCCGGACCCGGACCCGGATCCAGACCCCAAACTCAAACCCAAGCCCAACCCCCCAAAAACTTGGGAGGAGGGTTTTTTCCGATCCGGATCCGGGAAAGTAAGGTCCTGGCTCCGACTCCGGCTCCCCTGCACACGTTACGGCACTTTGCCCTCGCTCCACGCTTCGTTTGGTTTTGATTTTTCAACGCTCGTCATGGCTATGCCGGCTTGCTCTTCCGGAGCTTGGGAAATTAATTGCATGCAAATATTGACAAAGCAAAAGTAAATATAATTTCATTGTTTACTCATAAATACGCATTATTTGGAAAATGAAAATAGAAAAGCTCCTCAGTCTGCCGAGAACAGCACAAAGGAAGATAGCTAAGGAAAGAACTGTAGTTTAAATCTCTGCAAAGTTTGAGAGACCGAAGAGTATTTAATTAATAAACCCATAAAATGCACTGCTTTATTTTTCTGTTATAAAAACTTAATTATATTAATTTGTATTTCGTGTACAAGTTTTCAGATAATTACACATAAAGTACAGATAATGTTATCACCAACTGTTTATTAACAAAAGTCTTCATTGCTTATTATTAAGCACTTATTTAATGAACACAAAACAAAATGCTTACTTAAGGTCACTAATTAAACATAAAATATTAGGCGACACCTTGTCCGTGTCCAAATGAATGCCATAAAAATATTTCTGCACAAACATCCAAAACTCGAAACTCTCGACTGGATATTTAAGATTTAAGACGTGAAAAATCTTAAAGCTTATATCGAAAGCAGTGAGGAAATCAGGCGCTGAATATTTGATGTCATCAAAATGCACATAGAACTTGATACAATCAAAGTTTCCCCCAATAGCAACTACAATAGGTTTCAGAGTCTCGCCACAGTTGTACATTTTAGTCTTCAGCGCTTCTAATTGTTTTTCCGCTTTGCAGTATGAAGTAGCTTGAATCATAAATGAATTCTGCGAGTCCTTCACCGTAGATTTAACATTGTTCTTTCGCAGGGACAGCAGGAGGACATGAAGTGACATTGCCAAAGTTTGATCGGAACCTATTTATGAAAAAGATTTGCATAAAGTGGCAAAGTTTAATTTGTATGCTGTTAACAAACCTTCAGTGTTAGCGTTTATTTCCTCCAAGTAACTAAGATTAACAGAGTCTGTTAATTTTTTATTCAATATGGGCAAGATTTTCTCCTTGAACGACTCCCATTTACTCATTAATGGCGGGCATTCGGGGTATAAAATCATAAAGTCTATCTCGATCTACAAGAAATGGTTAAATATGATAATAAATATAATAATTATATTCAACATCATGGTATGCTTACCAACAAATGTCCCAGAAAATGGGAATATAAACTCCACTGACTCAAAAGCCAAGCAATTGAGAATTTGCGACCATCCATGTTAACTATATCTTCCCTTCGCAACTTATAGCACAAACGCCATTTCTCCTCGACCACAGACCAAGGATCGTTATTAGTTTTTAACCATTCCTGAGCCTGAACAGCTATCAAAAATTATTTAAAAATTATTCAATTAGTTTATTAAGCAATTTACCTTTTTCATTTGCAATTTTTTCTTTTGCGCTGTCCGTTGCTTTTCCCGAAGATGATGTATCAAGATTTTCTTCGTATTTCTTAAGCTTTTTCAGAGTGTTGTAATATTTATCATAGAGTCTGCCGCTAGGTCTCAGTCCAACGCAATTATAATAAATTTTCTGAGAGGCAATAAGTAATTAATACAATATACAAGCCATATAAAATAAAGCTTAAATATACCTTGTCATCTTTAAATTGTCTTTCTATGTCGTGGGCAATCCTATCGAAATCGGGTTTGCCTGGCCTAATCTTATTTTTAAGCATATATGTAACAATAGCTTCGATCAGAATTTTTCTCGACGTATCATTCATGCTATTGTTTTCGTCAAGGGTTCGTTTGACATAGTCGCCAGCTGGATGGTCTCGTAGCGAAAGTAAAATGTCCTAAATTATAAATTAGAAACAAAACTAATTAATAGACAAGTTTTCGGTTAAACTAATTGGTAAAATACTTACAAAATGATTCGGACTTTGGCTAATAAAGGAATAGTTTGCAGTCGATAAGGACGTACTCGGCTGTGTGACCTCAGAATCCTTTTCATCCAAGTCCCTTTCAAGTTGGACACTGCTATTATCCAGGGTATTAAAGCCCTAATTATTTGAAAAACAATTTAATTTAATATTAGAAAGCACAAGTAGCTTGTTTCCTTACTTTTTTGCGTTTCCACTCGAGTAAATGAAATCGAAATTCTATTTTTTCGCCTAATTTCGAATGGCGAAAGAGATAAGTCAAGTCGATTTCGGTTAGGAATCGTAATCTTCTCAAGGTAATACCCTCAGCTGAAAAATATAACAAATTATAATTTTAATTAATAAATATATATCTGAAACTTAAATAATTATTTTGATAATAAGAAATAAAAAATACAATTTTAATTTTACAGCTTATCAGCTGTTGATCACTGCTATTATTTGTGCTGTTGAACGCACCCAGTTTTTTCACCACCACAGTCACAAAAATTTGTGTATACGCGAATGTTAAAGCAAGCAGCCACAGCGCTAGAGCGAGATAAAAAATACCGCGCAACAACAAAACGCAGTAAACAACAGTAAGAGTACTGCGAGAGCGCAAGTAGGGAGAGCCAAAGAGCGCGAGATAAAGCAAGCTGTACAATTACTGAGAGAGAGAACGCCGAAACGACAACAAAACTTGTTTTCTTATGAATAAACTTTGAAACAAATTAATTTATAACAAATTCGTTTTCCGAACAGCTAAATAATGTCAACATTTATGTATATTTTTTATGCACTTACCCGATAAAAGGGGAAATATATGGCCAAAGCCCCAGCTGGTTAGCAACTCTTTAAGTTCCGCGTCGGACATGGTGCTGTTGCTCTCGTAAATGCCGAACACTGACTAGCTGCACACAGAAAACGAGATGTCGGTAAACTCAACCAACTTTGTTGTTTGGCAACTACAAAGCCATGCGTTGTTTAAGCGCATTAAAAAATGTTACAGTCGTTGTCGTAAAATCCAACCACAAATGTCAGTAGACTAGAGGTGGAAGAAATTTGTTATGTAATAATCGATACATCGATAATTAACAGCTGTTCTGTTAAGGTGTATGGAGAAATTATTTTATAGGGGGATCAAAAGATAATTTATTTAGTTAAGTTAATTATTCAATTGATTCCTGCTAGTTTGTAAAAATCCAACACATAATTAGCTTTCATGACAAATCATTTATGTAAAAATACTATAAGAGCAAGATTTTAATTGTAAAAAAAAAAATCCCTTAATATATAACACAGAATGAGGAAAATTATAAAATCATGAATGTAAAATTGTTATTTATATATCTTTATTCTCTATTTAAAATATTTTAAAATATATTAAATCATGAAAAGTTGGCGCAATTCGAAGTGAAGGAATTGGTATTTAATTTCACGATTGATTACCGATTGATCAACAACGAAAATGTTACCGTTCTAAGGACTTTTTTAGCAAGCCGTTAAGCATTGCAAAAAAAATATACATTCAAGAATCCTGATTTCCTAGGATTGCCTAGGGCAGATTTTGGCACTCGCTCTAATCGGTTTAAACATTCGAGAAAAACGTTGTTGCCTAATTAGCATCATTATTTTTGATGGGGTCACGCAGGCAACAGGAAAGTGCTGTGAGCCCGTTGCCATACCTTGGAGCAGGCGGCGGAACCAGGAGCAATCGGGATGGCGTCGAGTCTGATAAATGGGGAAAATGCTTAGCAAAGGTAATTAATGGGAAAGTGTACTGGGGGGGGAGGTGGGGTCCTTGGGCGATAATTAATGTGCCTGCTAAGCACGAACATGAGTCCTCAATCGGGGCCCGTTGAGAAGTGCTTCCGGAGTTGATAAAAATTGATGCCAATTAAAAGTTGGCAATCTGTGAAGCTGTCAAAATGGGTCAAGTTTTCAAGACCGATCCCCGAAATGCCGCTCCTCCTGCTTTTGTTTCCTGTTGGCTTTGTGAGAAAACTTTGGCCCACAACAGCAACAAGAACGGCATTAAATTGCCCACAAAAGAACTCTTAATGTTTAAAACCCTCGAGCTGGGAATAAAAAACAACAATTTACGCCCCACAACTTGCTCGAGTGTTGCGCTTAATCGTCAAAAACACTTCTTATCGAAAAGCATTTCCCAACCCAACCCAGACCCCTAAAAACAGTGCGGAGTAAACTTTACTCATAAATTATTACACAAAATTAGTTGGGAGGAGCCCCGGGAAGTTCACAAGAAACATCTTCAATGACTTAAAAAATTTAAAGCTTGCGAAGAAAATGAAATATGGCCGCCGAGTCAAGACAAAAAGCTAAATAATCACAGACATGTCGGATAATAAATGATTAACGTGCTGCCCGGCCAGTGGGTGGTGTGGGGGGTGGTGGGTTGAAAAGGGAAGGCAACCCATTTAAGGTCATTTGTATACATTGCTCCGAGATTTCAGGGTTTCGCTGTGGTTAAATGTTGACCATTTCAATGGCTCAAATTGATATTGATGAGCCAAAACCCATTAGGGTTATGTTTTTTAATAAAAAACGAATGAAAAATAAATCAATCATAATGAATAACAAAATAACCATTTAGATGTGCTAAATAAATAATTAATGAGTACAAAAAATATTGTTTATTAATCGCAGTATGCCGAGACTCTACTTTAAACAATTTCCAATTTTACACGAATTACAACATTATCTAACTGTAACTGAAATGCAATATTATTAACATGGGAAAATGTAACAAACAAACTAAAGCTTCCGCCAAGGAGGAGAGGAAGGAGCGAATTTTGAAATTCATTCTTGAGAACCGAGAGTCCAAAGCTACAGATACTCCTCCTAATCCCGTAAAGAAATCACCTAAAATCAAACCAACTTTTAAATCTGCTGCTAGTCCCAAGAAGGCAGACCTAACATCATGTCTGATAGCAACACCCTCTATGAATCCTCGATTGGCTGCTGGTGAGTTAAGTTGGCATATAATAATTTTAATTATTAGTTATATCCTGATTATGTTCCCAGGTGAGAATAATCCTGTTGCTCGAAAACTGCCAGGAAAAGTTCCTCGAACGGACAGTGAATGTCAGTTTCACGCCCCTGGTCCAAAGTTTCTTGCAAAACGGACCTCAAATTTTGCCGAACAAGTTCTGGTTTTGGAACCTCCCCAGCCAGTTCGCAAGGAGCTGAAGAACAAATGTAACTTCTTTCCCAGATATGTTGACCCCGCACCCATTAAGGATCAAACTACACAGACACTTTACAGGTAAGATAACCTTTTCCACCCTTCCATCATAGTTTAGCTAAAATTTCACTTATCAAGGGAATCCTCGGCTCAGACTTTGGCCTATTTACCAGGAGCTTATGCCACAGAACCGAATCCCCGGGAGCTTTTTGTCCTGCCCTCAATATTGCCCAGCGATAAGCCACCGGGCCTATATGAGGTCGAGGTCCTTGAGCGGTCCCGCAGGCGATGGGCCTTTTACGATGCTGTAAAGCTAAGCCGAAAAAGATTGCAAGTCACTCCGGACGATCTAAGATTTGAGAAGTACAAGTCCGCGATAGAGGCCTTCGAGTGGGAGCACTGGATGCAGCGGGAGGAGTACATACAAGAGTGCCAGATGATGCGTCTCCAGATCCTGATCAAGATGTTTGACAAGCGCGAGAAGGAGATGCACGCCGCCTCCAAGACCCGGATCGAACAGGCCTGTGAGCGTATCGAGAAAAGGCGCCAGGAAGCATTGCGGAAGAATGAAATCGCTTACCAGCGGGGCATCCATAAATTGAACAACAAGGCTCAAAGGAAATGGAAGAAGGAGTCACCCATGGAAGCCCTGGGAATCCCTTGCTCCGATTTCTATGGCCCGCAACTGAGATATGGGGTGGATCCAGCTCGCCGTCACTTCCACTCGATAACCGGTCAGCGTGCCTTCGAGTTGCGAATGGACGATCTGGAGAAGCGAGTGATTGCTCGAAGCATGATTTGTCCGTTCCAAAAACTCAAGGAACTTTCCAAGCCCAAAGAACACCTTCCGGAGGCTGAGAGGAACATTCGCAATGAGAAGACTCTGCTCGGCTTTTACAATTCGCTAAAATACTTGAGAGAAACCCGCGAGGCCAAACGCACAACGCCCAAGTGCATCAAGCTAAAGTTCAAGTATCCTACGGATGAAGAGAAGGGATCATTTATGGCAGGTGGATGGAAGATGGGGTACGACAACCTTTATGACCGAGATGATGGCGACAGGGAAGTGAAAAGATTTAAAAAGACTCCGATGGCTTTCCCGAAAAAGCCCTATTATGAAGATAAGCCTCAGGTAATATTGAGAGACCTGGAGTCCGAGGCCATGCAAAATATGATTAGTAGCTACGAGGCCACTGCAATTGGCCTCCTGATGCAGTTCCTCTGGGAGGAAACCGTACGGTTGCAGCAGCAGCGGAACCTCCACCTCATCAGCTTGCTGGCGGAGAAGGAGCGCTGGAAACGGGAGGCACTTGAGTCTGGGCTTAGGCAGAAGGAAAATGACTTCCGAATGTTGTACGAGGAGATATTCCAGAAGTCGGTGGGGATAAACAACAGGGTCACCGATCAGTACATCAGCTCCATTCTGACGGATGATGTGGACAACATCGCCGGAGAAAAGGCCACCAATACAGTCACCGAGCTGGCCAAGCAAATCGACATCGATATCGAGCGCTGGCTGGAGAGCTTTAAGCTGATCCAGAATCCCATCACCTTCATTCCTCTGCGGCTGATGCTGCGCGACATGGTTTCTCCGGATCTGGAGGCGACGCTTAGGCGCCACGAAAAGTTTCTCATTGCCCAGTACATAATCGAGGATGTGCTCTTCGGACGGGTGTGGGAGGAACTCGAGCCGTTCGATATATCCACAGCCCTGACCAGCGACTTTATCGATCGTTTGATCGACAATGATCTGTACTTCTTCTCCACAGAGAGCGAGGCCGAGAGCGAGAGCGAAAGTCCCCGGAAAACCTCCTGGTACGAGGCACATGCCATAATACGAAAGCTCATCCGACAGTCGGTACCCGGGAGACGTTGGAAGGAGGAGACCGAACGTAACGTTCACGAAATCTATAATGACTTGTTCGATGACATTTTTGCTGAAATCATTTTCAAAACGGAGAATCCACCACCCGTTGAACCTCCCGAACTTCATTGCACTGCCCCACGCCAAAACGTGAATACTACCAAGCCTATAGAGACGACCATTCCAAATATACCCTCAGATCTACTTGACTCTAAGACGAGCCTTCATTTTAATACTCAGTTGTTAAGTCTCGTAAAGAAAAAGACCCGTTTATGCGATACACCAAAGCAGAAGCCTAAACCCTATATGGAAACCAGATATGTCGTCATGGAGACCTTTAAGTATAAGTATAAGTATCTTCCCAAGAGTACGTCATCAGATCAGGACGATGAGCTTCTCCCTTCTATGATCAACTCCATTCTCCCATCATCGTCGTCTAGCAATGAATAACTGGGTCATTTTATATACATTTACTACGTGTATATTTTGAATAAATTTAATTATAACTGGTAAACTTTTAGTTATTATATCAAGAGGTTCATGGTTGCTCTTGCTGCAATATTTCGCGTAAAATTGGGACTCGCTATGTGTATACTTACCAGGCTGATTGCTTGTGAACTAAAAAGTGTAATAACAGCTCCTTTAGGGGGTTCGAGGCTCATCGATTGGCCCCACAAACAAGTTGAGTGCTCCCTAGCAGCGGGTCGGTTGCCTGGCAAGGACGAATTCCTGACTACTAACCCAATGCTTCACACAACCAGAAATACCTTGAGCTTGAATGGCAGCAAGCCAGCTCCACTCGGATAACCCAGTAAGCCACTTACATAACAACAGACAACAACAAACCCTATAAATCCCACTAAAAAAAAATAACACCTCTTAACACATCCACAAGAAAATACTTCACTCGCGTATATCGACAATAAGAAAACAATTATAGCTTAAAAATGCCATCAGCCAAGGAAAAGACTTTGCGCAGGGAACGAGTCCTTCAGTTTATTAACGAAAACCAAATGGCCACACCGCCTCAATATCAGGAGAGAAGTGATAAGTCTTTAAGGCAGAAGAAACGCGTCACATTTACCCCTGGAAAACAGCAGCGCAGTCTTGAAGATGTGTTAAAGGTCAAGGTTAATGAGAGGCTCATTGGACAGGGACTAACTTCGTGCTTGATCACAAAATCCTCAGATACCAGATTGCCAGCGGGCAGTGAGTTTTACTACGCAGGATCTGACAACCTCAAAATATGCTTAATTTCTAGATGCAAGTATTCCAGCAGAGAGTGTTGATAAGAAGCCATCCCGCAGAGGCAGCGATAGTTCAGGGAATTCAGGTTTCAACAGGAGAACATCAGGAATTCGAATATCAGGGGGTAAGTAACATATAATTATTATATTTATTTATTTATTTATATTGTTCTAAAATGCATTCTTAGGCGAAAACAATCCTTCCATTCGCAATGTTGGGAAACTGCCGCGAACAGACAGTGAATGCCAATTCAAGTCACCGGGTTTCAACTTTCTTAAAACTCGACATTCGGAAGTTTCTGCTCAAGAGGTCAGGCTGAATCCCGTTAAACCCATCAAAAAGGAGTTGAAGAACAAGTGTGATTTCTTTCCCAAATATGTGGACAATCGACCCTTCAAGGATCAGACCACTCAAACACTTTATAGGTATAACCTATAATAATATAAAAGTTTGAGATAGAACATACTCAATTTAATTTCTCATTTTCAGGGAATCCTCTGCTCAGACCTTGGCCTATTTCCCAGAGATCAGCAACAAAGAAAATGCAGAAACTCTCGAGCTGTTCTCTCTAGCCAAGTTGCTGCCCGGCGAACACCCACCAGGACTGCATGAAGTCGAGATTTTGGAACGTGCCAGGAAGCGGTGGCTCTTCCAAGAGGCCATCAAGAAGAAATCCACGCTGCTCCTCAACAAGGCCAAAGGAATCGCCACAAAGCCCGAATTACGGGACCTACTAGAGGCCTTTGAATGGGAGCAGTGGATCGAGCGGGAGGAGTACATACAAGAGTGTCAGATGATACGGCTCCAGATCGTGATCAAGATGTTTGACAAGCGAGAGAAGGAAATGCATGCCGCCTCCAAGATCAGAATCGAACAGGCCTGCGAGGATATCGAGAAAAGGCGCCAGGCGGCTCTACGCAAGAACGAGATTGAGTTCCAGCGAGGTGTGAGACGCTTGGACATGATGCTGCCTAACCATTCCCGAAAATGGAAGAAACAGAGCCCCATACAGGCCCTGGGATCTCCGTGCTCCAGGTTCTACGCTCCAATTATGAGGCACGGCGTCGATCCTGCACGCCGAAATTATGAGCCGATAACCGGACGCAAAGCATTCGACATGCGGATCGATGACCTGGAGAAGCGAGTGAACATGAAGAAGGTGCAGTGTCCATTCAGCAAGCTGAAGGAGTGGTCCAAGCCGAAGGAGTATGTCAGGGAGTACGAGCAGAACTTCTGCAAGGACGAGAATCTCCAGAGGCTCTATGAGTCCCTGAAACACCTGCGCACGCAGGCGGACAAAGTCACACATCCAAAGTGCCTGAAGAAACGAATACTGCATACGGGTCACTCGGGCAGCACGTCCTCGAGCCTCGATATGTATGACAGCAGGAAGTCCGCTCGCTTCTCTCGTTACTCTCGCTACTCTCATATAAGTTCGGAATGGAAAAATACTCAGCCCAAAAACTTGAAGCGACCATCGCCAATACAGCCGGTTAAGTCGCTCCCAAGGACACACGATCATCTAGAGAATCTAGTTCAGACCTATGAGGGAACCTATATTGGCTCGATAATGCAATTCCTTTCCGACGAAATGGACAAACTCAAGGAGCAGCGCAAACTCCACTTGTTCTCCATTCTGGCCCAAAGGGAACGCTGGATGCGGGAGGCCAGCGAGGCGGGACTGAGGCAGAAGGAGAACAACTTGCGATTGTTGTACGAGGAGATAATGCAGCACTCCCACTTCGTTGTCCACGATGCCACACAGGAGGTCATCGATACCATAATGACGAGGGACATTGAAGAAATAACGGCGACAGACGCTGCAAATACTGTCACCGAGATGGCGAGGCAACTTGATAATGAAATTAAAATGTGGTTGGAGAGCTTTAAATTGGTCCAGAATCCCCTCAACTATGTTCCCATGCGGCAGCAGCTGCTGGAAATGATTTGTCCGACTATGGAGTCAGTGATGGAAAACTGTGAACCTCTCCTGATTGTCCGTTACATAGTCGAGGATGTGATCTTCGGCAGGGTGTGGGAGGAACTCGAGCCGTTCGACGTAGTCTCAACCTTGACCGACGAATTTATCGATCGCCTCATTGACAACGATCTGTACTTGTTCTCCACGGACAGCGAGAGTGACAGTCCGCGGCAGGCCTCCTGGAAAGAAGCCCATGCCATAATACGAAAGCTAATCCGACAGGCGGTGCCCGGCAAACGCTGGATGGAGGAGTCGGAAAGGATAGCTACCGAAACTTATAAAAGTCTCTTTGACGACATTTTCGACGACATTGTAGACGGCATCGAGAATCCGCCGAATGTCCGCTCCTGTGATCTCATACCGGTATGTAAAAGTGTAGGCATGCATACGGTATGCCAGCTCAAGCCAAAGGCAAGGAGGTCGATGTCGCGTGAGTCATTGCCACATACTGGCAAGTATATGAATGCCCAATTTTTGAGCCTTATTAAAAAGTTGAAAGAAGACAAAGTAACCAGTGCTCTGAGGACCGATGAGCTGCCGATAATTGAATCAGGAAACTCCGCAAAGTTGGATACTTTCATTAGAACTCAGCATTTCGTCAAAAAGGACCTTGCATTTGCAATAGACTCTGAGTTAAATACCATTTTGAGTGTCCTAGATATTACCGAATATGCTGATAATCTGAAAAGTCTGCATGGCAGTAACTTTAATCCTGTAGAGAGAGATGCTGTAGAGAGAGATGCTGTTTCCGATATGCAATGCGAAGAAGGAGCAACTAAAGGATCGTCAGAACCTAAAAATTTTATTGAAGAAGAAACCGAGGAAAACGAAGTTGAAATAAGATCAGAAAGTATTGAAACAGCTCAAGAAGCTGATGAAGAAGGTGAAGGAGAATTGGAGGAAGAACCGCTAGGTGACGAGGTAATATATTCAGTAAACCAATCTAGGATCTTTAGTTTTCGATAATTTGATCAAGATATTTTTATCATTACCTTGGAATACCGAACAAAAAGCAAATAAAATTTACACACTGAAAAGATATCCATCTTTCTTTCTTTTTTTGCCCAGACTTTGCATTTATTTTAGCCTTGCAATAATTTTCTAAAAAATACACTCAAATCAATAAGTTGTGTAATGCCACAATTCAATTAGAAACTCAGCTGACACAGCAAAGCCGTGCCGCGAATAATCCAATGGGAGGTCGGAGTCTTGGGGTTGCACAGCAGCAGCATGGCCACCACGAAGTTGGTACTGTGCCCAGTGGTGGACAGGACGCCTCGTCTCTCGGCCGTCTTGTACATGGGACACAGGTAGTTATGGCGCTCGGGCAGATCCACTCGCTTGAGCGGCTTTAGCCAGATCAACGGCATCGTATCGAACAGTTCCCTGGGACGGGATTCGGCCAGATATTTGCCATTTCGATCCCAACGTGCGCCCTCCAGAAAGATGCCGTACACGTAAACCCCATCCTCCGGTGCCGTCACTCCCTTCATTTGGTTCTCCTCCAGCTGCAGGACCTCGTAGTCAAAGGCCAGCAAATCGATGGATATAACGTACTTCCTGGCGTAATTCTGCTGGGCTCCCGTGAGGAAGGCTTGGGTAAAGAAGAAACCGGATAGCCAAAAGGTCGCGGGAGCTCCGTGATCATACCAGTGCTGCAAAAGATAATCATATGTCAAAGTTTTAGCAACTCAATAATGTAATAATCACCTTTAGAAAGTCAAGGCGTCGTAGAAAATCGGTAATGTAGCTGCCCAGAGGCTTTAGACTTGGATATGATTTGCCCGCCCACATGGCTGGTATCTTTGCTATTAGCACAGACTTGTACACGGCTTCCACAGCGGCAGACATTACAACCAAACCTATGAAAGGATAATGCGATAAGGTTAACTTTAAGATTAAATTGAAATCTACTTAATTATGTTGTCTAAAAGTAAGGGATAAAGTACCGTAAAAGTATAGAATAGTACAGAATAGTATACTATAGGATAATACTAGTAGTAATGTATAAAATATTTTATAAAGAGTTATATATATATTAATTAAAATTCCAAAAAATATAGTAAGCAGGCAGATCAAGAATGGGGTAGAATGCTCTCTTTCTCCTTGGCTTTTTCACCAAAATTCACATGGAGTTACGCATCTTATGCATTATATACTTAGTTTTTAGCTATAAAATATTAAATTTATACAGAAAATACCTAAAGGATTAAACGGTCTTTTAAATTTACCAAACTCATCAAAGTAGCCTGGCTAAAATACAAAAATAATTAATTATGTCATGAGTGTTCATTGCTAAATGCAATATCCACGGAAACACTTACAAATAAAAAAACTAACAAAAATACAAAAAAATTAATAACACATTCACATAATTACATTCACATAATTACATCCACTTAATTAAATCAACTTAATTAATTACATTTAATTACACAATGTCACTATACAAACGACCAAAAAAAGATCAGGAAGAACAAACAGGACCCGTGAATGCCTCGATTTACCTACAGCCGACGGAACGCCTAAATGGCAACAGACGTATCTCGTTCTGCAAAGCGCGAAGCAGGGACCAAATTACAAGGACGGAAAAGAATCTAAGACAGGAACTGCTATCATCATGTTTGATTGCCAGCACACCCGACCTACGCTTGCCTGGCGGTATGTTCTTAAAAAACCGACCAAATCAAATGCATTAATGACATCCTTAAATTTTCAAAGGGGCCAATAATCCAGCGGAACGCAATGTTGGAAAGCTGCCTCGCACTGACAGCGAGTGTCAGTTCAACGCCCCCGGATACGCGTTTCTTAGGCACCCGGACACAACGGTCGATACCCACGAGGTCAAGATGAGTTCCAGAATCGTGAGGAAAAAGGAATTAAAGCATAAATGCGATTTCTTTCCCAAATATGTGGATCCGAGACCGTTTAAAGATCAAATTACACAGACGCTTTATAGGTAAACTAATAGCGTTTGCTTAAACTTATGCTTACTAATTAGATCCTGCTCCTTAGGGAATCCTCTGCACAGACCCTGCCCTATTTGCCAGAAATTTCAGATGCCGAAAAAGCTGCAACCCTGGAGCTGTTTTCCATGCCAACAGTATTGTGCGGGGATCAGCCACCTGGACTTACCGAAGTGGAGATCCTGGATCGGGCCAGAAAGCGTTGGTCCTTCAGTGATGCTTTAAAGATAAACTTGACTAGACTTAATCACCAGGCCAGGAAATGGGCTTTAAGCACCAAATACAGGGGAATTCTGGAGGCATTCGAGTGGCAACAGTGGATCGCGCGGGAGGAGTACATCCAAGAGTGTCAGATGTTGCGACTGAACATTGTGATCAAAATGTTTGACAAGCGGGAGAAGGAAATGCACGCCGCCTCCAAGTCACGGATTGAGAACGCCTGCAAGGACATCGAGAAGCGGCGCCAGGCGGGATTGCGCAAAAACGAGATCGAATACAAGCGGGGAATGCGACGACTGGAGATTAAAGTGTCCAATGCCCCGCGGAAGTGGGTGAAGCAGACTCCCATGCAATCCGTGGGATCCCCATGTTCCGAGTTTTATGCCCCGATGATGAGGCATGGCGTTGATCCTGCACGTCGAAATTATGAGTCGAGAAACGGACGCAAAGCTTTTGACATGAGGATCGACGACCTGGCCAAAAACGTGAACATGGAGAATCTGAAATGTCCGTTCAGGAAGCTCAAGGACTGGTCTAAGCCCAAAAACAATGTCCGGGAGTATGAGCAGAACTTCTGCAATGAAGCCAATCTAAAGAATCTTTACGAGAGCCTGAAAGCGCTCAGAACCCAGGCCGACAAGGAGAAGGAGGAACCGAAGTGCCTGAAGAAACGATGGCTTCCTGTGCGTGAAAGGACTCCTTCCCATATTATTCTTACCAATCTCACGGGTCTATACGAGACCGATCACTACAGCCACCAGAAGCTGCACGTAGCGAGAGGGGAAATGAAGAAACCACCCGGCTACGACAGTTTAGCCCCGAGCTATTTGCTCCGTGTCCTGAAAGCCGAAGGCAAAAAGCACGAAATGGAGACTATGCTGAACGTATACGAGGGTTCCTACATCGGCTGGGTAATGCAGTTCCTCTCGGAGGAGATGGCTCGCCTTATCGAACAGCGCAAGCTGCACTTCTTTACGATTCTGGCGCAGAAGGAGCGCTGGCGCCGCGAGGCAGCCGAGGGGGGACTGAGGCAGAAGGAGAACGAACTGAGGATGATGTACGAGGAGCTGTTCCAGCAGAGCAACGTGGTCCACAACCAAATATCTGATGAGTATATCGGCCAGATTCTTCGCAAGGATATGTACACTGTCGCAGACGTTGAAGCTGCTGCGACCGTCACGGAACAGGCGAAACAAATCGATGAGGATATCAATCGGTGGTTAAAGAGCTTCAATCTGATCCAGAACCCCCTCACATATGAACCTTTGCGGCGTTTACTCGCCGACATGATTAACCCTGATATGCAAGCGGCCCTGATCCGTCACGAGAACTTCCTAATTGCACAGTATATAGTCGAGGAGGTGCTCTTTCCAAAGATGTGGAACACATTGGATCCGTTCGATATAGCCACCACATTGACCGACGATCTGATTAGCCGCCTTATCGACGATGATCTCTATCTATTCTCCTCCTCCTCGGAGAGCGAAGGCGGAGAACCGCGTTCAACTTCCTGGCACGAGGCCAATGCCATATTACGGAAGCTCATTAGACAGTCTGTACCCGGAAATCGCTGGAAAGAGGAAAATGAAAGGATTGCGGCGGAGAACTTCAACGATCTCTTCGATGATATATTCACCATGATTTTCAATCCTGCGCCCATCCGTGCCAGCGAACTAGTTTGTTTACATTCGAACGAATCGTATAATGACATCAAGTCGTTTGACGATATTCGGCCACGCGACCGTACGGAGTCGTCAATAATACCTCATTCGTCGGGACGACAGTCGGAGTTTATATCCATGCACACGTTGTCCTTGGCGAAGAAATTAAAGAATGAGAAAATCACAGGGCTGCTGAAGAACCTGGATATATTTTGCGGCGATGAGCCGATGACCGGCTCCGATATGTTCATAAAGGAAATTATGTTTTATCCAAAGCAAAAACAGCCAGAACTCCAAGACGTGATCAGCTTGAAGAGCAGCATGCATGTAAACGAAGAGCACGATTTAAAGTTGTTCAAGGGCAGAGGCCATCGAGCAGTGCTGCCGTCGGGCACGGAAAAGAATTTGAATTCCGAGAAAGAAGCAGAGCCCAGTGTGGATCTCAAAAATATTTCGGAAACAAGTGAAACTGCGGAAGAAGAATCGCAACTTATGCATGACCCTGTTTCAGATCTATCAATTTTCAATATAGACAACCTGGTTAAATTAAAATCTGACTCAAGTTACTCCAAGTCACAACATACTCTTCTCAAATCGACCAAGTCACACTTTTCTACCATACAATTCGACCACAGTACCCCACAAACGGTAGATCCGGAAACCTTAGACAGCGTGCAAGAATCAAACGATACAGATACAGAACCTGATCAAGACTATAAACGAGCAGGGTCCATGGTACTGAAGGATTTTAGGTCCAAGATGAACGTTGAAAAGAAATGAATCAATATTAATATATAAATCTGTACAAATTAAAGTGTATTAAAATTTGACATAGTGACCAAAGAGGCGGTGTAAGAGCGGAATAAGAGAGCGCACCCAAAAAATCACTGCAATTTAAAGCTATATATGTATTATATAAATATGTTTCCTTAAATATCTTAAAATTAAATAAGTTTAAATAATGCCTTACCCTTGATTCCTTTTCGCAACGTGATCAGACTGGTTCGAATCGTGTTGAGCAGGACATTAAAGCGCACCATCTCCTGCACCAGGACCGTGTTCATGCTCTGATGGTACAGAGTGGGATACTTGAGCAGGGCCGCCTCCCGATCAAAGAGCTTGGGCAGCTTATCAAGGATATCGGTGGCCACATTGGTCACCACCTCCTCGGGCGTCAGGGCCTTGGCGCCGCCGCTATCTTCGGATGTGGCACTAGTATCCTTTAGAGGGATTTGGTGCATAGCAAGGAAGGGGGGACAGGTTGGGTAAGTGGGAAGGAAAAGGTTTTCGGGGAAGCGTCTACTAATTGTTTCTACATAGACTCTTTGGGTTTTTTCCAGTTTCTTAAGAGCAGCGTGTATAAAGTTTGAGAATTATTAGAATATAAATGTATGTATCTGTGTGGAGGTTAAGCAATTATTAGCCGGCACTTACGCGTCGATCATAGAGGTCCTTTGGTGTGGAGTGTGTTAAAATTGTATAATAGTTAATAAATGTATTAACTCAAGAGCTAAACAATTGCCTTACCCAACGATCCTTTTATGAAAAGCAAGTAAATGTAGAAGCAATAAATATTTAAAGCAATTTATAAGACTTACAATTATTTTTCAAATAAATTGTAATGTGTAAAGCTAGCCAAGGTAACTATAAACCCAAAATAATACTTACCTGTGTTAGCAGAGTGTGCGAGAGCAACATGTCCGTTTCCTTTTGATCCCTCATAATATCCGCATTGGCATGGAAGCCAAAGATTGCCGGCGATGAGATCTGTGGCAGCTCCTTCGTGTAGTTCAGATACAACTCCACTTCCTTGAACACGGGCACATAGTACAGACCGGAGTCATCGAGGAAGTACGGCTTCTCCAGGTCAATAACTTCCGGGCAATAATACTGATTCAAAATAGTTTTTAACGTCCGTCGATCCCAATCGTCCGTCACTCGTCCGCCGTAATTGCATTCACCCGTCAAATAACGTAAAGCATCGTAGTTAACAGTCTCGTATTGGTTGAGGAACATCCTTAGCTGCATCAGAGATATCCTTAGATCGGTTTCGTTAAACTCGTAGGGAATATTCCAGCCGATTGGGCCAAAGTATCGCCTCTCCTGGATGACCGCATGGAAGAAGCACAGCGAGTAGATGAGCTGCTTGAAAACCCGCGGCTGCGTGCAGGACTCGTACCACTCGGGATCACTGATCGGATCGCTGATCATCGAGCGGAGAATATTAGAGCGCAGACCCTTGGGCGGTTCGTTGGTCATCTTAATGCCGTTCTGCAGCACCACAACCGGGAAATGCTCCGCCGGATAGGAAGTAAGCCACAATCGAAAGTCCGGATGCGTGGAGTCCGGCAAGAGGTTCTCGCACACCTTCTCCAGCGACGGCATGAAACTGGCCGCCAAATGGCAATTCTGAAGCACCACCCAGTTGCCCAACTTGACGCCCTCATCAATCATCTTCATGGCAATGGGGCCCTGGCCCTGGCCCAGGGATAGCGAGAATAATCGATTCGTGCCAAAGCCCTGATCCTCGGCGAACTTCAAGAGCGTAGCCGTGGGATCCGAGCCGGGGGTCAGGATAAATATCAACGGAACACAGCAGTGCGAGTCCCCGAACGAAGCCATCAAATCGAATTGCGGCGGATCAACAAAACGAGGTCCCAGCTCACCGGAAACAAAATTGAGTACCGCCGGAACCAACTTATCCGGCCGGAAGACACGGAGAAGCAGCAGCTTCTGGAATACGGAGAGTCGTTTTTTCCAAGCGCTCGGCACATCGTTATTATCGTGCGGCGTCCGCGAATCAAAGTATATCTTCCACTGGTCAGGATTGCTACCCAAGTCCTCGCGTAAGCCCTTGAAATTGGGCAAATTGGTGAGGCGACAGAGCTCGTCCCAATTCTGGATGCCCAGCCAGTTGGTGGGGTTCTTGTGCGGATTCTCCAGGCCAATGCCGCCCGTCAACAGGAACATCCATTCGGCGTTGTCAATCTTATTCTCATGCTTCATCAGGTTGATGTTCAATATGAGCGAAAACAGCAGCTTATCCTGTGTTCAAAGGTCAAAACATTTCATTACACTCGAAATAAAAATAATTAAGGTTATTTTTGTAAATGTAACTAACTTTTTAGTTACCAAGTCAATATTTACATGATTTACATGCGTAATATATTAATAATATTTTCTTTAAGCCCGGTAAATAAATAGTTTCCTAATCGTTACTAAATATGTACGATAAATAAAAATTATTTGATATATTGAACTAGAGATCACACTTAATAATATTTTAAACTTATCGTTTAATAGGTAAATATTTTAAAATAATTTCAAATTCTTTTTAAAAAATGTTAAATTTTTCCTAGTGCATCATGGCACGTAGGGATCAAATGTGATGGGATGTGGATTGAGGCCAGATTAAGGGTCAGGGCTCAGAGGCTCATTCTCGCATTAAATGGGTTCCAAGGAAAGGTTGTCCAACTGAAATCAAAAGCATTTCCACGAACAAGCGACGATGCTGCCGTTCTGATAGCAATTCACTCGAGTTTTCCGTTTTATTTTTGCTGCACACAAGAAAATTAAACGCGAGGGATCAAAGGTTAGCTTATTTCAGGGACACCACAGGGGGCAAAGTTGAGGAGGGGACGGGGAAAGGCCAGGGTATAATTGACTGAAAATAGCATAAAGCCAGCTTTAGATTATTTTTTCCTCTTTTTTCTCTGTAGCTACGTACATCCTTTTGATTGCACCCGCAACGTAATATAATTCGAGCAGATGCACAGAGAAACAAAAAGTGGAGATAATCTATTCACTGATGGAAATTGAAATGGACAAGCTAAAGGTTTATAATTCAAGCAAAAGTTAAACAAAAAATATTAAAATATAGATAAAAATATGTAGTTTCCAGGAAGTCTTTTAAATGTTTCCTAAAAGATACTTCTTTGATTTCCACAGTGAATTTCCGCCGAGAGGTGCATCAACTTAATCGTTCGTTCAAGTGAAGTCAAAGTAGAAATACTAAAATATTATTTAAAGGCCGTCGAGAGGAGTCGAGTCCAGTCAAGCTGCAAACTTGATGCTGAGCCACAAAGCAAATGAAACGCAAAAGGATCAGAGTACGCTTCAAATGTCACATTATCAGATTATGCGCAATTACGGTACTAACGAGGCCAAAGGACCTCGCATACTGACCAGCGAACCAGCGCTTGACTATAATTGGGTTTACTCAATGGGCACTCACACGCTCGAAGAGACTGCGACAGATGTTGACGTACAGGCTGTAGGTGAAGTGATTCCGCAAGTCCAACAAGCGGGCCGCTATATCGTCCACCTTTTCCGTGTTATCTATGGATGACATATACAGGTTGACAAACCAAACCAGGCTGTACTGGTACATGGGATCGATGTTGGCCAGCTCCACTAAGGGAAAAGAGTTAAGGTTTAGTAACAATTCATTTAACAAATCAATAATAAAAGAGTTAAACAAACCATTTCAAGTTTAAACATAAATTTAAAAAGAATTTCCTTACCTATAGTAAAGAACAATATTGTGGAGTGCTCGGCAATGGGAACATAGCTCAATCTGGCAATATCTATCTGCTTTTCGGTAGCCTCCGTGATGACCTGCTTCTCATTGATGTCATTGGCCAAAGCCTTGGCCGAACTTAATATTTGGACGGCCGTCTCATCCTCTAAAATATTTTCAGCGGATGACAGAACTTCCAATATCTGATCTTCCGTCTCCTTTAGCATCCGTTTATTTTCTGCTCCCTGAACAATTAAATTGTTCTTTTCGGCTTCCAAATCTGGACGTTCTCGGGCCACCGTTATGCCCAGCAATTGATCCTGCAGGCCCTGAGTTGTGATCATGAAGTTCAACAAGGTAACCTTTACTGCCACATCGGGCAGATAATGAGGATTTCGCAATTTTGTTGTCATGTAGAATCTGTAATTGTAAAATTAAATTAATCTTAAATATCAGAGTTCCTATTTATATTATTACTTACCTAAAATTATGATTATATTCAATGACTGAGTCACCCAGCTTGATGCAGAGAGCTCCGCCCTGTTTAAATAGCTGCTTCAGCAGCACCGACTCCAAAATCGGATCCAGCTCTTCACCAATGTTCTCCAACAGAACGGGCAAACCAAATTGAATGGCATTCTCCATGACGCGCGTGTAATCCGCCTGATTAAGACGAATCACGCAGAGCTTGTTGTTCTTCTCATAGTTCTTTATCCATTTGTTTGCCTGGCCCTGTGGATCAATCATCAGAGGCCAACGACGAGCATTCCTGTCACACAACAAAGTTTAAATTATTTTCAATGATTCTCAATATAAAAAAAATTGATACATTTGTACTTTAAGTGATAAAATAATACAAAATACAAGCAATTTGTCAACATGCAACAAACAATGAATGGCCAGGCGAGCTCATCATCGGTTTGTTGAAGTTGGAATATTTAAAAAGAGAAAATACCGCATAAATACACATTCAATATTTACGTCAATAATTCATAAGCGTAAATAATGCTATAGAAATATTCCCGGTATGTGCTGTGTTGTGTTTGTGCGTCTGCTTTGCGGGTTTTTGGAATGAGCGCCAAAACCACTGGCTTCAAACATGTGCCAATACATCATGCAAACGTTAAGCCACAACCCAGAACTATATCATAAGGGCCCGGAAGTCAGGGACCCTGTGCACAGAGGGGGCATATCTCATTTTTAGACGTATCTCGATAGGTTTAAAATATATAAAAATCTCGAATTTATCGTTAAAATTTTGACTATTTCGAAAAATAACTACAAATTTTATTTAATATATGTATGTCTCTTTTACGATAATATTGGTATTTGATATGAAACATGAGATCAATATATCGAACATATGTAATTCGACTACCGAGTGATATGTGCAAACAGTATCTATAAATTGATGTTCTCTATTATCCCAAATTATGGCGAATGGAGCGCTTAGCAGCATTATTAGGATTAGGATTTTTCTTTATGATAAATAACAGAAGGAAAAATAAGCTATTTTATTTTACAAGATTATTTTTTCAGTCAAAAGTCAACGAGCTTAAAGGTAAAGAAGAATCTATGAATGAATAAATGAAACTACAACTGTAGTTGTTAAAACTCTCTGGATATTTCCAAATTAATCTAAAATATAATATTTCTTTTCAAACTTTGTTGAATGGTTTTATTATCGTAATACTTTTTAACTCCAAAAGAGAAATCAATTTAAACTAATCCACAAATCTCTACTAACCCACAAATCAAGATATTTTATCACATTTATATCCGAAAATATTTCAATTCTCATGAGATTAGAATACCATTTCACCCCCAAATCATATTGCACCCCCTCGGGATAAGCCCCTGAATTTCGCAATATAAATGTAAAAATACATATTTATATAGGATATGTGAATACATCGATTGCGGTTGTACTCTGTGTGTTTGGACACTGCATATATATGAATGTATATATAGCTGTTGCGATAACTCACTGCCACGGTGGCGGAAAAATTGGGAATGGAAATCGGGACAGGAGGATTGGGAGCGACAAAAAATACGGAATGGAAGCGGAGCGGGAAAAAAACAACAATAAGTTGCAGCAGCAGCAGCAGCAGCCAACACATGACAAATTCACACCGAATACAAATTGCTCGTGCGAATGAATGAGCATTTTTGTAAATTGAAAACTTGATGAATGAAAAATATTTGATGGAAAAACAAAAGAGCAATGTGCCGCGCCTTCGCCAAAAGAAAAAAGGAAAGCCCCAACATTTTTTTTAAACAACGAATTCCAGTTGAAAACCCCAATGCAAAGGGCCAGGACACGGAATACAATGGAATCCCCACAAGTGCGGGGTCTAGGTAGGCAGTTGCCATGTGAAAAATGGTTAAAGTTCAAAGCGCATCACCAGGGACGAATGAGCAGATAGGATTGGGAGGGATAGAACAGTTTGTTGTCACAAAATAAAACCGAAATATCCATGGCAGATAGTTGTGAACACAAATAAAAATGCAATGGCTGGCGAATCTGTTGAATGGAGTCTGGGGATTTCCCGTTTGCTGCTAACAAAAACGAAAATAAATAAAATAAATCATTTATGTTCATAGAAGCCCATGCCATATATGTTTTCATTCAGTTGGCGAGGATTTATACTTTTGATGGTTGAGAGAAAATTCATCGTAAAGGCGATTTTAAAAAAAATTCGCTGAAAGCAATTTAATTTAGTAGAACTTCCATTTGAATGGAAAACAGTTGTGTATTTATTGAATTGATAAAATACAACACACTTGAAAGGGAAATATTTTGAGGCTTAAGAGCTTATATACCTATGATTTATAGAAAAATAATCTGAATCAAGGGATTTATTTAACTTTCTGTATAATAAAATAAGGAATGCTTTCGATTAAAAGGCCCAGGTGAGGTTTGTATATCGAACAGCTATCAATATTATATCTAAAATATTGTAAACTTTGATATTAAACAATATTAAATATTAAAATATATTACATTTAACTAGAAATTATAGTAGTATTAAATAAGAAAATAATCGGTTTGTCTCACATATATTACAACAGTAAAATATGGATTTAAATATCGAATTTCGCATGAAATATCAATAAAATATCGTCTATTCTTATCACTAATCTTAAGATGCTCATAAACAAATAATATACAACGCTTTTTTGTCTCATTTTCCACTTGTTTAAAAAATAAAATCTCCCTTCCCAAAAACTGTTGGCAAATACTTTAAATTCAAACCCTCAACAAGGCGACCCAAAAACGAAGGTCTACAAATTGTTTTCCCTTTTTCAAATTAACATTATTTAATCAAAGGCATGGCGTCGTCTGTCTGGCTGGCTGTCGTGGCCCTAAAAACCTGCTGCCCGAAATGGAAAATGGAAGGCATCAGCATCTATGTACGTACACCTGACACCCAATATATGCACGGCCATAGCTTTTTACGAGGCCGAAGACGAGCCCGGAGGAGGTCACCATATGTGCTACGTGTCACACGAAATATTAAGCAAATGAATGTTAATAGTAAGGACAACAGCGCAGTCAGCCTCTCCCCTCCCCTGCTGGCAGTATTTGCCAAACACAAATACAAATTCATCCAAATAGGCAGGACAGGACACAGACAAAGGCCCTAACCTAGAGCGTAATCCCCAAGGATGTTCAATCGTCTATCGCTGTCGCATCTCGCATCGCTACCCTCGCTCTATGTAAAAATTAAACCTAATCCGCTCTGGGCGCACATTAATCAATTGCTTATACAGGGCGAGTCTGTAGGTTTTCCTGCCCGCATCCTTGTCTCGCCCTCCCCCGCCTCTGTCTTTCCCAAATTCGAGGACCCCTCAGGTATTTTCGGGCATGCTCCAAATTACTTTGAACACTTTCGTGGAAAGCAGCCAGGAATTTCCTTTATTAAATCGACGTGAAGTGGCATGGACCGCGGTGGAGTGGCATGTGGCCCAGGCCCAGGCCCTTGGCCCTAGCCCTGTCTCTGGCTTTGGCCCTCTGACCTCCGAGAAACCCACCAGATGCGTAATACACGCATCAAACATGAAAATTCTGCCTGCCAGCCTCCCTCTATTCAAAGCAGCCTCTTACACAGGGGAAAAATTATCCATTTGTGGGAAATGAATTGTAATAACAATATAAATATCAATTTAAATACAAATTGAATCAAATTTTAAGGGAAAAACAAAAATAAGTTAGTTAATAGTTATAAACTACGTGATGGAAATGTTGATCGAGAGGAAATACTATAAAAGATGATATATTATTAAGTTTAAAAGTTTTCAAATCGATTAAGCCGGAGACATATCGAAAAATATTATGTTGAACGTTAGAATATCGAAATTTTTACGCTCTAGACGGAAATTGACGCAATATATCGGGGAAAATATTGATTATCAATATGTTGACATCGATTTAAATATCGTCAACCATCGACACACTGTCGAAATATAAATCCCATCTAACATCCCGGACTTCTGCAATAGTTTTTCACAATCAATATTTTCTGCCAGTGATTTTCATCTCAACTTCCAGTGCCCTTGTGTACCTTTGGCTGCTGCAGAAGCCACCACCGAGCTGGCGTGTCCTGGCAACGAGTTCTCCTGGCCACATGCGGGTACGCTGCTTAATGCGCGCATGCATCCCTTCCCCGTCCACCGCCCCCTTTCCGCCTACGAACACCTACCCCCGGCTACTGTTCCCATTTCAATTCCCCCTTCTTCTTCTCCTTCTCCCTCCCCAGTTCCAGTTCCAGTTCGCGGATGCCGTGCAGCATCCGGTGCCGTTCTCACACTCACGCCGCCGCCAGCACGAGGCGTATCTTTAATTTTCCTAATACGCGTGAATTCTAACGTTTTATGTTTTGTAATTAGAAAGCAAAGAAACACAACAGAGCGCGGGAGAAACGAAGTCGTGGCTTCGGCGGATTTCGTGCCGCTGACAGGCGGCGAGGCAGGGCCATAATTACCGTGTCAGGTTGTTTAATTGATGCGAAAGAGAGAGCTGGCTTAGCGATCACCACGGGGGATATGGCTGGAGGAGGGCAGGGCCAGCAGCTGCTGTCATAACTTGTGGTTAAGGTATACAAATATATACGCACAGAAGCTGGGTTAAAACTGTAGCCATAAATCTTTAAAAATAATGGTTTAATCACGAAAAATTCAATTAGCAATCTGTTCAAATTAATTAATTCTTAGATCAATGTTGAGACAAAGGTTTTTTTTAGGGAAAGGTTTACACACAATACAAAATTGGGATATCTTTTGAGAGAAAGTGCTGATGTAGCAACAAAAATGTCGTACAATTAAAGTTTCACTCAACTATTAAATTAATTTTCAAATAAATAAATGTTTTAAGTATTATTTCCTGTAATTAAAATTCATTTAACTTGTACTCACTTCATCATAATAGCACTTTCAATGGAGAAGGCATCTGTGGGCAGGCCGCAAATGTTCCAGAAACGAATCTCCACCGGTTCTCCCAGGACAACAGACAGCTGGAAGTCGGCCGAACAGGTCACGCCATATTCCAGGCACTTGGTCACCCATTTGCGGATTTGATTCACTCGGAAATCGATTGTGAAGGGGCCCAAATAGGCGACGACGCCCGATGAAATCAGCACGTCCCCAGTGACACTCTTGAAGCTGCCCTGCAGCATTTTGGCCGTTTCCGACCATCGAGTTCTCTCGCCACCCAAGCCAGAAATGAGCTCCTGGGCACGTTGCAACTTCTTGGTACAAGCTTCGTGTTCCGCCAACAAAATGCTAAGGGAAATAGGAAATTCGATTTTAATGCCCTTTAACTACTTAACTTTAAGTGTATTTAATGCATTTAAATGAAAATAGGAAAAACTCCTTAAAGGAAATTCAACTCACCCGTATTGCCGCAGCTGCTCGTCGAGTATTTTCTGGATTGCAGCCAGATTAGCCTCCACTCTGGCCAACTGGGCCAGCTTCTCGTTGAGGGTCTTCATGGCCGCATTGTAGGTGGCCTCGGCCTCGGCCAGGGCAATCTTCTTGGGCGCCACCACCTTGGCCACCACATCGTACTTGGTCAGAGCTATGACCCATCTGCACAGGCCCTCGCAGGCCGTGGAGGCGGTCTTAATCTTATCCGGATCGAACGCCTCATTGTTGAGAATTCGCTGTCCCAACTTTTTCATCACCTCCGGCGGAATATTATCCTTGTCGAAGTTGAGGAGGCTGTCCAGGAACTTCATGTCACTGAGCACACGCTTCGACGGCCCCCAGTAATCCTCTACGGTTCCCACGCCATTGGGATTAGGTACCTTATCGGGCTTAACATCTTTCAGGATGCACACCGCTTCCATGACAATTCTCACGCCGATGGGTGGACTCTTCATGGTCTTGACCACGGCAATATCCGCTGTGGTTAGGGTGTTCAAAGCGGCCAAAGCCGACTCCAAAATAGGCAGAGCCTCGCCCAGCTTAGCATCGCACTCGTCCTTGATCTCTTGGGCCACGGCCGCCTGCTCCTTGGCCGCACTCTCGTCCTGCTTGACAATCTCTCGCTGCTCCTCAGCCAATTTGCTATCCGCCGTCACCTTGGCCACCTGCTCGGCCACGATCTCGGATGCTTCTTTCAGCTTCGGCTCCAAGGCAATCAGCTGCTCCTGCATCACGGCCACTTGCTGGGCGGCAATATCCAGTTGGGAAATGCCCGTCAAGTAGCGATTTCGATTGTTCGTAATGTTGCTAGGATGGAAATTATACATTTAAATTAAAATCTTCATTGATTTGGCAATTAAAATTACTTTCTCTTTTGGCTAAGTAAAGCCTTAAAGGTCTGAATCAATTCCAAATACGATGTGGGCGTCACATAGTTGTATCGATGCAACCTCGAGAAGAAATTCGCGGAGAGAGCTTGCGTTGATGTGTGGAATTCCATGCACATATCAATAGCTGTGCGACGCTCCAGAGCAGTCAAATCCTCGCTGGCCAGGAATCTCGTGGAAACGGCAAGCAGGGCATCCTCCGGCCAAGGCTGGAACCAGTCGATTGTGCAACAATTGACAATGGAAGGGAATTTACGGATGCGATTACGCAGAGCATCACCAATAGGTGACATGGCCAGGACAATGTGCAGCTGATCCTTGCAGGTCTATTAAAGGGAAAAAGTTATTATAAATTAGTAAAGAAAACATAATTAAAGTAAATTGTAGTGATAGTGCAGTGTTCCTGTAAGACGACCCCCACCGTGACGAAAAAGTTAAAGAGAGCCACTGGGCTGCCATCCGTTTGGACGGCCTTGTCCCGCTGCTTATCGATCTGGGCCATCTTTTCCACCACCTCGATCTTCTCCTCGTTGGTGAAGAGATTCGGCACCTCGCCCGAGTTGAGCAGATTGTTGATATCCTCCAGGAAGGACTCGTCCTTAATCTGTAAGAGTCTAGAAGAGTTAGCGAGACCAAGGAGATACTGTCCAGGACACAGTCCAATTGCCAATTAGCGGTTCCCCCCACCTGAACGTCCGTAAAGAGGAACACGCCATGCATCTCGGATGCCCCAATTTTGCGTAGGATCGCCTTGATGTCCTCGTGATACTCGTACGGCCCATACAATCGTGTGATTTCCACCTGGAACAGCTCATAGTCGCAAATATGCGAAGCCAATCGAGTCAGGCTCTGGCGCCCGGAGCCTCCGACCCCGATGAGCAGAGCATGACTCCTCGGCTGCTTAATGATGCGACATATGCGCGACAAATGCTCGATGGCGAAGCGGAAAAGCACCAGATTCATGGGCTTCTTCGACATGTTGTTGTACTCCACCAGATATGCCTCCACCACCCGGCGCAACTCCTCCAGATCCTGCACCTCCACGTAGTTCTTGGTGTCCGCCTTCGGATTGGTAAAGTCACAGTAGATCAGCCGCCGGAAATCGGACTCCTGCAGCGTTTTATCCTTCTCCACAAAGGCGGAAAACAGCCGGTTGGGTTCGGTGTTAAAGGAGTTCTTCACCGTGCTGCAGATGTTCTCAAACAGCCAAGTGCGATCAGCATCCTCCACCAGACGATCACCATACACTCGCAACACCTCGTGCACCCACAGTCGTCGCATCGAGTTTACATCCTCGGTGGCCTCCGGCACCGACAGCAGGACACCCTGGATCACCCTCGAGAAGTCGCGCAAATTGAACAAATAGTGGGACTTGGCCGGGGTGGGGAGCAGGTTCAGTTTGGCGTCATTGTAAATGGTCAATGTGGCGCCCACGATCTCGTCAATGCAAGGATCAAACTCCTTGGAAAAGCCCCTGTGTTTTATTATTGAGTCGAGGTGAATTTTAATATGAAAAGATAATTTTAGGAGGGATATCTTCGATGGCCGAAGCTTAAAAAGTCTTGCAGAGTTACAAATTCAATCGAATCTAAACTAAATATGTCGTAAAGTTTAATATTTCTATTTTTAACGTATCGAAAAATATATCAGTTAACGTTCAAATATCAATATTATTGAATCAATATCCGAAAAATAGACTAAAACATTAAAAAGGGAACTGAAAATATAGAAAATAAGATGATCTATTAAAATATTGATGAAAAAACTGGCAAACTAACTGACAAACAGCATTAAATATTCTGAACTATTAAAAAGTACTCTAAAATGTACGTTAAAAACATTCCTGCAAGGCTTTAAAAATACATAAATTTTAGATTTCCTGTCATACCTCGTGTCCAGATGCCACAAAACAATCTTGCTAAATATAGTAGTCATAATATCGTTGTTAAAATCGTCAATTGCAACCACATTGAAGAAGCGCTGGAAGCGAGGAGTCACCGTATTTCCTGTAGACGGTGGTCCCATGGCCACGATCATCTGCAAGTCAATCAGCTTCATCGGGACTATGTTTTTGCGATCATACCACATCATGTGATCAAGCATCATGCGGAGCAGCTCGATGGGAGGCTGGGCACCGTAGTTCTCCTTCAGCGGCATGGAGACATCATCCACGAAGATCACAAAGCTATTGTTGAGCGGTGGTCCAAAGACACCTTTGCGACGCTTGTCCAGCTTGGACATGATTATGTCCTGCGTCTGATTGGCCGACGTTTGAGCAGAGAAGCTGATCAGGAGCGGCTTAAAGACGGTCAGATCCATCTTCTTCAGCATGTAATCGATGACATAGACACTCTTGCCGGTGCCGGTGGGACCAACCAACATTAGCGGCTTGCCATGTCTCACTAAGTGATCCAAAACTGCTCCGATGCGGACGCTTTCATTGGTCTGGATGATGATCTGATTCACGGGAATGTCTCGGGGAATCGGCGGAGCAGAATTAACGTCATCCTGCCAGGGTTTCCACTTGCCCTTGCCCTCCTTTATGTACCTGTAATCGAACACTGATCCCTGCTTCGGTATCGGGAATATGAATGGCTTGGCCAAGGCCTCTACATAAAGATCCTCCGTGACGCCATAGGTATCGTAGAGAGTTTGCGGGAAGGTCTTTTCCATCAGAGCTCTAAAGACGATGTTAAATTTTTCCCTGCTTTCAGCATCAAGGGCTCCTCCGATGGACCAAATGCAAGAGAACAGGAATATACCCTCCGTTTGGGCCCTAAAATCCAAATCGGATATATTGGCCACGTACTTTTCGTCCTTGAAGTCGTCAATGAAACACTCGAAGAAGTTCATCAGGCTGACCATCAGATTGGCGTCCGACGTGGGTGCAATTTCCTTCAGACTCTTACGCACAATATACAACAGAATGGGACAAAAACGGGAGATGAGCGTCGATATCAGTTGCTTGCTGACCGTATGGAAGGCTGCGGGCAGCGTGTTCTTCCACGAGGTCACCAGCGGCTCCCAACCAAGGGAACTCGGCTCCAGATAGATCATGCCGCACCTAGAGACAGTGGCTGGCGAGGCCACCTCCAGGTCCATGGGCTCGAAAACCAAATTGGTGGTATTCGACAGCTGAATAATCTCACCGGACATCAGGCACAGCTTCTTGTTGTCATCCAGCACAGTGTTCATGTTCTCAATCCAAATGGCATCCACGGGCCCATCGAATATCAGCCACTTTCGATCTGGTGTATCGGAGACGGCAAAAATACGATAGTTCACTGCCAGGATGCCGTCACTCCATTCGTGGGACACAGCATCGAACTGGCCATACAGTTGGCCCATGGTAATGGCTTTCGGATTGATGATTGTGTAAATAGCTTTGTTTTCAGATCCATCCTGGAAATAGTTTGGTGTTATAAGATGGGAAATGTTAAATGTAACAAATTTATCAATAACTCACCGTCTTCTCCATGCATTCGAGAGTCTCTGCTAGAATGCGGTAGGTAGTTGATTTGCCTCCAAAGGGATAACCCACCAACATAAGCCCATGACGCACCACAATCATCTCATAAAGCTTGATGGAAAGTAATACAAATTAATATTTCAATTAAAAATAATAGAGAACTTCCACCAACCTGCTGCACTTTCTCCAAGACAAATGGAGTGCACTGCTTATTTTGCCTGTCACATGCCATCTGCGTGCACTTGTTGAAGAGCACATAATCGGCTTCAGGCAAAACAGTTCCAGGGAACAGATCAGAGGTGATGCCCTGGAACAGGGGAATGTCCTGGTTGAGGAACTTGGGCAAATTCACATCCTTAATGGATCGCAACACCAATATATCCTCGTTCTCATCGCGATAGCGAAGTTTCAAGGCACCCGCCGCTTTCAGCACAGATTTCACAGCCCTCATGCCATAATCATAGTGACACTGTGTACTTAAC
Source organism: Drosophila watanabei (assembly GCA_008042575.1). Taxonomy (NCBI): domain Eukaryota; kingdom Metazoa; phylum Arthropoda; class Insecta; order Diptera; family Drosophilidae; genus Drosophila; species Drosophila watanabei. The sequence goes on from VNJS01004617.1 coordinate 154,122, forward strand.
TGCTCCGAGCACAGACGATAGGTGGCCACAATCTTGACGGACAACGGCTTGGCGGTGAGGAAACCATACGAGTACAACTCAATCTCGGAAATGAGGGCGTAATCTGGCACCATCATGGCCACAGAACGGAAGAGAGCCTGGTCCCGTGAAAAATGTTAATAAAATATTTATAATTCTTTATATTATTAGAACATTTGTACCTTGAGGTTATCGGGCAACTCGGAACGTCCTGCGTAGCCAGGATTCATGGTGATGAACACGGCACAAGTGGGATCCAATGTCAAAGTAGTGCCCTCAAATACTAACGTGGGACTGCCCGAGTTGATGCCTCGCTGAATGGTCAGGATCTGCTGCGCCACCACGGATAGCACCTCCAGGTCGATGCGGTTGAACTCGTCGAAGCAAGACCAGGCGCCGCACGAAGCCAATCCCTTGAAGAACTTACCCAGAGCCAGGTAATCCAGGCCATCCGAGCAGTTAAACACAACGCACTGCTTGGCCACGGCCTTTGCCAAATCCTTGGTGGTCTCCGTCTTGCCAGTTCCAGCCGGACCCTCGGGAGCACCGCCCAAATGCAGATTTAGAGCAGCGAACAGTGTGCGATAGCAGCGATCTGTCAACGGGGTGACCACCAGGCGTGGTGTGTTGCCCAAATACTCGTAGCCATATGGCAGCGAGCAGTTAATCATGCGCGTGTCCAGGTTGTTCTCCTCCCAGTAATAACGCAGCTGGCACAACCACTGGAAGTCCTGCAGGTCCTCCACTTCATTATGAACAATCTCGGCGAGCACATCACGGGCATGGACATCCAGCACCACCAAGGCGCCCAAAGTGATACGATTCTGTGTGTTTAGATCCCCACGCACCAAGTCTACAATCTTGTTGATTTGCGCAATGCATTTCTGCAAGTACTTGGCCAAGTTCTCTTTGGGATCGTTGCTCTCGAAGCACTCGGTGATCTCCAGGGTCCAGTATGTGAGCGAGATGGACTGAACCGTCTGACCAGGCCAAGTCAGCACCCAGACATGTCGCACCATCTTCAGGTAGCTGTAGAAGGCCTCCGCTATCTTGTGGTGTATACTCTTCTTCATGCTGATCTCCAACTCCAGCAGCCACTTCTCCACTTGGCCACGGGCCTTCGACGTGGAAATTGTATCTACGAGAGCCACTTCTTCGCGCTCGGAGGAACGCATTGCAATCACATCCAGCTCCTCTGTGAAGTTTAGTGTGGAGATGCCCTCGAAGCACTTCTTCAAGTGCGGCTGGACACGTGTCGGGTCCTTGGTCTCCGACAGAATTTCCAACAGTTCGTCGTTCGAAAGGAAGAAGAAACGAGGGAAGTACAAACGCTTCTTCTCCAGATAGGCATTGAGGCCCTTCTGGATAATCTCCAGCAGGGTGTAGGCCTTCTTCAGCTTGTCGTTCATTTTGTCGATTTGAACCACAACCATTACTTTCGGATCGGCGGCCACCTGTTTCATTAGTTCTTTCCAGATCTGTGTTAAGTGATATCAAGAGTAAAAATTCGAAATTAAAAATAAATTAAATATATATCCTTGAAGCACTAAAGAATTCTTAAAGAGCCACAGCAATACTCACCTTATCCACAGCACTGAAGCGACGCCCCTCCTCGGGCATTTGCTGCTGAATATCCGGGCTGCTGAAGATGGGCTCCAGATACATCCAGGTGGCTTGCACGCGCAGCCACTCATCCAGGATCTCCTGCAGCAGCATAAGCTTGGCCTCCCACTTGCTGCAAAAGGACAACAAAGGTTTAGCTCATGTGTGGACCTGACGTCTGCAGGTGACATTGATGGCCGAACAAAAGGTTAGGAAGAACAACTGGCGCCCCCATAAGCTTAGACATAATTTAATTGATTTCATAAGCTCAGTGGGGGAAACCTTTCTGATAAATATTTTCCCAAAAATGCAATTTATGCAAGTTAACAAATATGATGGAATAATTAGAAGTATGTAAACTCTTTGATTACTTACAGAATCTCCGCCTCGAAGGGTTTGATGTAGGGTGAGCTCTTCATCGTCTGCGTTTTGATGATTTGGTCGTCCAGCAATATTTGGATGTCATCCACGGCAGCCAACTTGTATGTGCCAGAGTCCCTGCGGGAGACATTTCAATTACATCCTCATTTCACACACTCATTCCTGTTCAATACATACCTGTAAGGCGAAACGGAGAACTCAACGCCCTCCCATTCGTTGACCATCTTGGCCATGGCTCGCTCCAGATTGTTCTCCTTGGTGGCGCTCTCCGAAATGGCCTCAAACTTGGGCACATACTCGTCCAGCTGGTACTCGATGATCTTCTCCAGGGTCAACTCTGGCGACACCTTGATGGGGAAGCCAATAATCTCGGACACCAGCTCCCAGTGACGGGCCTTCATGCCCGGATTGCCCAGCGTATTGATGATGGGCATGTGCTCGCGGAAGGCCTCGATCTGAGCCTTGACATCCTGGATCAGCTGCATTGTGATGGGATGATCACCCATTTGCTTGTCCAGTTTCTGGATGATGCGATAGAAGTTTGCCACGTCGCCATCGATCTCGTCGGGGAAAAAGGAGCCCACTTGCGAGTGCATCCACAGGTCGTACTTGTCCATGAAATCCTGCCCAGCATCGAAGAGGGTTTTGTACGGCTTCAACTGGTCGTGAGCCTTCTTTCGCATGGGATATTGCGAGAGATCCCAGCCGTAGGAGGTCTCTTCCTCGTTGATTTGATCAATGGTCTCCATGGCCTGCACCAATCGTTGATCTAGCACGCCGGCACGTTTTTTGTAGCGCGCCAACTGCTTGATGTCGCCCCAGGTGTCGTAGGTCTGCACCTGTTCGTAGTAGGTCTGGAGTTCGCGGCGGAAGAGCTCGATGCGCTTCTTCAGCAGCTCCTGGTACTCGATCACCTTCTCCGCAATTATCGCACGGTGCTGCTCGAAGATCGAGGGGAGTTTCAGGTACCACTGGAACGAGTTGCTGTTGTTCTTGATCTCCAGCGGTGAGTAGAGGGTGTGATCCATCAGCCACAGGATTTCGCCCATATTCACCTTGAGTCTGGCCTCCATCTCGGGCACAAGGTTCTCCTCCGCATGCACCACATAGGCCTTCAGTTCCATCAGTTCAGCCGTGTCCTTGGGCACAGTCAAGGCTTTTTTAGCAATGGCGTCGTACTCCTTGCCCAATCGAGAGATCCTCGCCTGCTGATCGGCCACCATCCTGGCCAGCAGATCCAACTGCAATTGTCGGGCCAGCGTTTCTAGATGCGATATGAACTTCTCGCGGTGAAACTCGTAGAAACCCATTCGGATCACAGCCCACACTTCCTTGCCGATGCGATCCTCCTTCTCCTTGTACTCGTACACCATTTCCGAATACTGTTCGAAGGTGGCATCGCTCTCCATAAAGTTCGCCACCTTTTCGGCATCAATGCCGTTTATCAAATCGATAAAGGGATCAAAGTCCTGCAGTCTCAACTCGGGTCCGATGCGCTGATCCTCGAGCATGGCGCAAATCCGATTCTTCGTCTCCTGGACAATGCTAGCCGGCACCGTGGGTGTGAGGAAGAGCTTCTTGGACACGACTAAATCGGTGTAGAGCTTGCTCTCGATGCGTGGCAACATTTGGATGCTCAGTAGAATCATATCGATGACGCGTAGCAGTTCGCTCTGCACTTTGGAGAAATTGGGAATAAACTGAATAGTATCCTCGTCGGCCAGCATCACAGAGATCTCGAAGCCGGGATTCGAGTGCTGTGAAATATACGTTTTATTTTTATTTCATATAAGAAAATAATTAAAACGAACCCCGTAGTCGCAAATAAAATCGGCGTAGGCCTTCAGACTTCTAATGCATATATCCTCCAGTTGCTGCGTCATCAGGGCGGCCACGCAGTTAAAGAAACGCTTTACCAGCGTGAAGCGGCGGATGTCCGGCAACTGGCCACGCTTGCTCGCCTTCAGCAAGGAGGAGTGTATCTCGCCATACCAGCTGTTCTCCAGCATGTCCTTGCCTTGGTCAATGTGGGCTCCGCACAAGTACTGGAAAATATGGATTAAGGAGATATTAATAGACCGAAAACCAAAGAGATTGGAAAGATTAAACATAATATAAGCTTTAAAAAGCCAAAGATTTCCAAATCAACTTAAGATCTTGCTGACAGAATACATAAATTCTTACCACAAATCCAAATAATGTAAACGGAGCCTCGGTTTTGGCAAGCTCCTTCGTATCGATAAAGCACTTATCATTATACTTTAAGCTCCACAGCTCCAAGATGCTGGCCACGCTTCGGTGTATGCAGAAGAGCGTTTTCATCAGGATGTTGCGATTCTCATCATAGCTGTCGAGAGGAGAAGGAAAAGAAGGGGAATGAGGGGAGATGGCGATGCTTTTTATGCAAATTATCTCGAGAGAGAGAGACTAAGACTAAGGGAAACTTTTCACTCCAGCTATTCCGTCACAGCCCATTAAGCAGTGCAGGGAACCGCAACCGCCCGAGCCACAGGAACCGCATACCCACAGAAGAGCCCACCCACCCATCCGACCACCAAAGCCATTGAGGGCCCTCCTTAATGATGCCAAATGCTTGAAGGCAATAAATTAGCAAACCTCACGCGGATGTGGATGTGGTTGTGGATATTGATAGGCCCATCGACCCAAATTGTACCCAAAAATAGGAAAAAAAAGGTATTGTAGTTAGAGTTCCCAGAAATACGTGATAGGGAGATGGAAAATTGCAAAGAAAATTAATATATTCCAAAAACACAAGTTACTTTTTATAAAGCAAGTATTTTTTAAACAAGAACTTAAGTCTTAATCAATCCTAACCTGAAAACAAACAATCTTAAATTATCCCACTTTCATAAAATTCAACAGATTGATGACTTAATCTCACAAGTCCTTGTTGGTTATTGATTCTATAATTCCATTTTGAGGAATACAATAGACACAGTGTCAGCACTGATAACAATCCGGTGATAAAGCCTCAACTTCCCGCCCCCTAAGAGGGCCGCAACAAACAAGTTCAATTCATTTTTAAGCATATCCTTTTGGCAATTTATGTCGAGCAGATTTTCGGTGCCTCTCCACAGCGTCGTCACCCCCGCTGTGCTCAGCTTACTGTTGCTCATCAAATGTCAAACCAATACACAGGAGGACTTAACTTTCTGGCGCGCTTCCGCCTCCTGCCTCAGCAGCCTTTTCCACTTTTCCATTTCCGTGGCATTGTAGTTGAAAAAGTGCGGTTAAAAAGTTTTTGGCACGCCGCAAAGCGATTTCTCGCGTTCTCCCCCATTGCAAGCAGCTTTTAATAATGTCGCACGACGACTTTCCTTATTTTCCCTTCCTTATTTTCATTTTCATTTTCTTCACGCTGCTTTTCCCTTCGCCGGCAAACAGGGCAACTTTGTCAAGTTATTTTCATAAGATTCATTCCATAAAAATCGGATTGGGTTCTTAATCCACAATAAAGTCGGCATCCGCTCGTGTGAATTTGCACATACTCCCACTCGTATGTGCGGTGGGTGCCTCGAGTGCTTGGGTGGGCGTAATTGCATGTCAATTGCACGCTTCTGCCAAATGAGGAGCCGCACCAGGAGCGGGAGGGAGGAGCCCGGGGAAGTTACAACACTCGCATTCAATTATGGCAACTTTACGTTCCTTCCCTCACATTTAGCCGCCGTCGCCTCTTTACAATGCATCCTTTTTTCGTTCGGCAAGCGGGTATAATTTATTTGAATTAAAAAATTTGAATTTCGCATATATGCGGGAAATGCGCGCTCAATGTATAATTTGGGTAACCCTTTGTGTGCCTTTTTGGTTAAGTTTTGAAGTACTAAAAAGTGGAAGTATTATACTAAAACTATACTACTCCAAATGCTAATTCAAAATATAGAAAAATAAATCAAAGTATTAAATATATCAAAACAAATACTGTGGTTTTTTTAGATAAACTCTATATTTAAATGTTACTTAAGGGTTTTCCCCTTAAAACTTACCGATATCTCCAAAAGTTCGTCATGGCCTTCACCTCTCTCCGCTCGGCTGTATCAAATTTGCCACCAGTTCCCTCCTTGGTCAATCGATCCAGGACAGTGTGACGCAGGACAAAATCCACAACGGCCTTTTTCATGGCAAACACATAATCCGCCCGCACCTCGGCAATATTATCGTTGAGGGCCGCTTGCCATTTGTATAGTAATGGTGGAACAAGGTCTGTGACTCTGCGAATATTTACAGAAATATTAACAAAAGTGCAATTGGTATTTAAAAATTTAAATTAAATACATAAATCTGTGTAGATTTCAAATCCCTTGAACAAGATTTGCAAAAGTAGGCAACGAAATACTTAATAAATTTTGGCATACGTTTCGAATTGATTTCAAAATTTCTGGATCAGCCGTGATATTGGATCGTACCTGGTAAGGATCTTCTTGCTCAACGGAGAAACGTGAATTGTGTCAATCCCGTGCTTTATATAGTAGTAATAGCGGAGAATCTCGCGCTCTTCCTGATCGGGAAAGGGTATGGCACACTGGGCAGCCAACTCCGGATCCTGGTCATCGTCCATGTGCAGAATCAGCTCGACCAGCTTGCGCCGGAAGTGCTCTCGTTCCAGGCGCATGGTCATGTAGTTGGTCTTGGCTCCCGCGCTGTCACGCTTCAGCTTCCGCTTCGCAGCCGGCTGGTTCTTTGGACAGAGGATGCTGTCGGGCAGGTCCGATTGCATCTTGCCGTCCAGCAGGGAGCTGGCGCACTCCGGCATGTTCAGCTCGTACCACAGGCGGCGCGACTTGTACCCGGGATTGGCCTTCGACTGCAGGATGCCCTGGAGCACATCTGGCTTGGGTCTGGTGTAAAGCATCTTGCTCTTGTCGCACAGACGGCGGGCCCCGCATATCGACGTGAAGCTGGGGATGCGGATCTCCTTGTTGGGATTCTGACTGCCCTGCATGGTGGAAGCTGTACGGAGTTCGAACAAAGTTATTGTAATGTATTGAAAATCAAGAAAAATTTTATGTAAATATGTTGAGAGTAAAGTTAAACTTCTATGGGTCAGTTCTGATGTAAATCTAAAAGAGAAATATTTGATTTTTAAATGCTAAACAAAATTCCGTAACGTATTCTGAGGAAAAAGATAGTTTGCCTACCGAAAGCGCTTAAATGAAAATAGCGTTATATTCATGGCATATTTAAAAATGTTCTAATTTTATTTTAAAATAATTAACATTAAAAATTACGTTAAAATAAAACTAATAATTACAATTAACTTTTAAAAAATAATTTCAATTTTATCACGCTTCCCGGTAAGGTTGTGGTCTCCACTAAACACGAATTATCGATTTCTACAATCGAAAGCACCGGCAAACAGCTGTTCGAAACACGAGTGTGCCCCGGCTTTTTTGCCATCTCTAATTGAAATTGTGCAACCCGGAAAATTGTCGAAATTTCCTTTGTTCCTTTCCAAAGAAAACAGTTGGAAAACTGTAAAACAATACTCACCGGTTTAGGCGTTTTCCCGGCGAGGCACAACACAAGAAGCGGCTTTGATTATTACGCGCCGCAACGCGTTTAGTTGGACCGACTTGAACCACACATACGAAGGAGTCGAAAACAAATGAAAATCACACACGTTTTCCGGTTGTTTAGAATGAATTGATTTTCGTGGCAAAACAGACGCATAACGACAGAGTCCGGAAAAACAAACACCGGATCGTTGCCCTTGGTAGCAGGCAGGGAGCAACAAGTCCACAAACAGTCACACCGCACACCTTTTTCCGGATTCGGTTCAGTTTAGCTTTTCAACTCCGTTTGGTTTGGAAATTATTCTAAAATGTTGCTACAAAGGTTCTGCATGCGTGCAATGCACACTGGCCGGCAGCTCTACGCCGGAGCCACCGGCGGAGCGGGTTTGGAGAAGAGCGCACTGGCGGCATTGCGCAAGAAGACCGGATACACCTTCTCCCATTGCAAGAAGGCTTTAGAATTGCACGGCAACGATGTTAGCTTGGTGAGTAGTGGATAATCCTCATCCATTACCTCGAATATAATCCACTATATCCTTTGCAGGCCGAGAAATGGCTCCATGAGCAGGCGCAATCCCTAGGATGGACAAAGGCCACGAAGGTGGCGGATCGGGCGACAGCCCAGGGTCTAATTGGTGTCCTCATCCGCGGCAATCGCGGCTCCATGGTCGAGCTAAACTGCGAGACGGATTTCGTGGCCAGAAACGACACCTTCAAGCGGTTTGTGGACCACGTCGCCCGCGTCTGTTTGTACTACACCGACTTGACAGAGTTCGATGGGGATCTGTGGAAGGTAAGGATGAGTATTTATATTTATATTTATTTATATATTATATCCCTTTCCAGCTTGGTTTCGATGCGGATGCCTTGAAGAATCTGCCCACAGAGGAGGGAAGGACTCTAGGCGACCACCTCGCTTTGCTGATCGGAGCGCTTGGCGAGAATGCCACTATTCGGCGGGCACTGTGCTTCAAGGTCAACAACGATCTGAAGCTGGTGGGCTATGCTCATCCGGCAGCCACCAATGTGGGCACCACCGATGACACCACCCAGGTGGGCAAGTACGGCGCGATTGTGGCTTATCGGTCCGAACACAGGCTGCTCAACTATGAGTTCAACAAGAGCATCTGCCAGCAGATCGTGGGCCTGAACCCGAAGAAGATTGGCGAGTACGACAAGGACCAGCCGGCGGAGAACAAGGATGAGGAGACGTGCTTGATCCACCAGGAGTACTTGCTGGATGCGGACAAGACGGTTGGTGAAGTGCTGCAGGAGAACTCCACCGAGGTCATCGACTACCATCGCTTCGAGTGCGGCGAGCAGATGGAACGCGACCTGGACGAGATCATTCGCTCGCAGCACCAGAGTAGCAATTAACTTAACCCTAAGTCCAGACTGTAGACCCCTAAATTGTTATTCGCACCAGCCGAAGATTGTTAAACCGGAGCTCTGTCCCCGAGTTCTGGTCAAAAATTTGCATGTGAAACAAGTACAACTACTATGACGATCGGAGAGTGGCTTGTTATTTTGATACTCCATGAGTCATGGCGAAAAATTGGGGTGACCGGCGCGCCAAAGGGAAATGTGCTGCCTGCTATTCGCTGCGTGCGCCTGCGCGCAGAACGGGAAGCACGCTTGAGCGGCTTCCGGCGGGGGTCAGAGAACGGGGGAATGGCCAGCAGAATGAACTGTTTATGAACGTGTTTTGTTCTGCAGCTGGTAATTACCCGCACGTCATGCGATATCCCAAAAGAAAGAAGGAAAGATTGTTGTGGGGGCAAAAGGTAAAACTGGCAAAATACCAGATGAAGGTACTTCTCACTCTACCTTTCCTGCTTTAATTCCAGTTCAATGAGCTCTTTGTCACGTGTATGATATCCTTTACTAAAAGGAACTGGATTTCTTAATCAGATGATTTTTTATGTCCTAAATGGGAACTTCTGGAGTATTTTCGCTCCTAAATCTTTCTTTTTATTCAAATAACCAATCAAAGTAGGCTATGCCAAAACACAAGTCTTTTTTACCTGTGTCATTGTCAGTGTCAAGTCATTACTTCAAATTACTTCCTTTCAATTCATTCTGCGAACTTATATTGCCCAAAAAATGGACTACGTTGATATTGAATCCTTCCGGTCAAAGTACAGCGATTTAACTGTGACCGCTGTGCCCAGTTCCTCCAAGCGGAATGATGAACAACAGCAGCCAACCATTGAGCAGGAAGCAAAGATATCAGCCAAGGAGCCGCGGGTAGAGATCACCAGAATCTTCGGAGGAGGAGCTCCCGCTACCGCAACCGGTAATCAGGTGATGATTACGCGCCACAAGACGCAACAGAGCGCAGCTGCCTTGGTGTACGCCACCGAGTACAAGGAGGTTCTGGCCAAACTCGAGTACACCAAGTACATGCAGGCTCAGCTCCAGCGGATGATGCTGACCAATGGAACAAGCAGTGGAGGAGCTGGATTTAATGGCAGCCTGTTTGGCATATTGCCCACATCTATAAGTAGGTTTTTTCGTAACAAATTTCCTTAATTTTAAAGTTTCTTCTACATCTTTACTAGCTATTGATGAAAACGCCAATATAGAGGACAAATACTCTGATTTACTGAACGTCCTGGCCGAAATCCAGCCCCATTTGCCGCCAACAATAATGGGAGTGCGAGCCCGCAAGGATTGCCTGCTTCGGGACATTGCCAAAGCCAGGATTATGGTAAGGGAATGCCATCTACTCCTGGAGAACGATCAGCAGCCTCCCCCGGAGGTAAACCCGTCCCAAGGCAGCTCCGCCAGCGAGTGACGTCACTCGGAACTCTGACTTATCCATCTCCGCATTGTTAACGACACTTCTCCGGGAGCAGCGGGAATGTGAGTGCCACAATAATAAAGAGCGAGAACAACAAAAGCAAGCGGGGAGTTCTAGGAACCCTGCACACATGAAAAGTTTGTATAACTATGACCGCGATGGAGGTGGGATGGGTTTAAAACGGGGTCCAACGATGGCTTTGGCAGTGCCTGCAGCGTATTTGTCGGCATTTTGACACTAGTGACCAGCAGAGCGCGAAGCTTGGCCATCTTTGAGGGGATGTTTCGAATCGCACCAAGGGACACCCTGGAAAATGACTTTGTTTTATATAATTAACTTGGTTTGAGTTTCGGTTCACATATTATCCACTTGTGGATGCCTACATATGTACATACATTGCCTTCCACATCTCGTCACATATCATCCACACACTTTCTTATGCTGACTGCAATTAAATTTGTAAACTTTTAATATGGTTAAAGTTTTTTAGTTGTTTTTTTTTATGGTTTATAGAACTAAATCAATTACCTTTACTTCTTAAATAATTCTAAATAAGGCAGAAAAATGGTTGATCACATACTTTCCACAAAACAAACTTGCAATACAATCCACAGTAAGCAAAATATTGTCTACGTTACAATTAGTCTTTAAGTTACACAGAAAATTCAGGGATCCTGTAAAGTTTAAACTTTAATTAGCCAACATTCGATAGTTCAAACCATTTTATATCATTTTAAGTTTTTTTCCCATGCATGTTGCACGACAACTGTCGTTTCACATAGCTTCCACAAGCCGTCACATACTTTCCACAGGCGGCATTCCCGGCTAATGCTCCGCAATTACTCAACTTTTTGCCTAATTAGCCGCTGTACAAACGCCAGGTTGTTAACTGGCAACAAACAATCGTTTTTCACTGTCCAACGGTCTAATATACCCCGAAAAAGGCAGGCCATGGTCAGAGTGGAACTTGAAAGGGTCACATTCACTGAAGCCGACGGTACGTGTGTGTTTGTGTGTGTGTACATAAGTGTGTATGCCGGCGATCGAGGCGCCGCGCTTCAATTGAAGTTTTCAGTTTATAAAGTTTCAGTCGTAAGCCGACTTTTCACGGGTTAAGTTAACACCGACAGATCGTATTTGTATATCCCGAAACGCAGTGCGTTGTGGCGATTTGCTTTTGGCCTTTCGGGCTTCCGCTCGGCGTTAATTCGGGTTAATTTGTTTCGAAAGTGCCTCAATTGTTTTTCCTTCTCATTTCCGCTGCAGTCGAATTTTTCGCAAACAACAAAACAAACGACTTGCGAAAAACGCGTTATCACTTTTTTGGCGCTCTCTTTTGCCATAACGGTAAACAGGCATAGCCAAAGCAGATCGGAAAAAACGCATGCCAAAAGGTGACAGCAATAAAAACACAACAAATAAGTCGCGCCGGGTGCGAAAAAGTTAATTAAATTGTTTAATTCGGAGTTGCAACTTGCAAGGCGCCGGCGCAGCAACAATTGCAGCTGCAATTAGATGTGTGCACATCTGCGCAGAGAGAGACATAAATAAATTTGCATTGCAGCCGCCACAAATTGGACCACAAAATGCCGCCGTTTAATTTTATTAAGCAGGTGAGTGCAAACTGGAGAAATTTTATGTTTCTACACGTTTTAACGCGCGAAGCAGTTGATTTAGTTAATTAAGCGTTTGTGCGGTAACTGCATTTGGAAATTTATTGCGCATAAATAATTTCCTGTGCCAACTTTGATTGACCAAGAAGTTTCTTAATCGATAGATAATCGGGAAGTTGGAGTTAATTAAATAATTTTCTAACTATAAGTGTAGATAAAAATGTGTAAATAATAATTGCAGATAATTAATGGTTTGTGCAAACTTCCATAACGTGAGGCATAGATTAGAGGGGGGTAATATTTCTTCTCGAAAGACAGCAGGGAATTCGAAATACTTGTCATAATTCTAAGAATTTGATGAAAATAAAATCATTAGAATAAAAATTATAAGACAATTATAGTTAATGAGATTATATATGATCCAAATAATAAATTGTTAAATAATCTTGAGTCTCGCTTTAAGATATTCTAAGATATTTTGACCCACTGAAAACGATATTAAGGTTCTTGTGAGAAATAATTCATTTTAACTAAGGAATATAGATAATTTAATTTTTTTATCTAATACCTATTTCAAGATCTATTTAACCAATGGCAGTGCTGGTCAAACGCAGAATGATCTTTGAAATCAGATTCACCTACTTCCAAATCGGTTTTAAATTGAAAATTATTAATCATAAGAACATAAACCCTCTATGCTTTACAAATAATGATATAATTTATGGACCTCATCTTTTTCCCTAGAAGAGAAATCAATTTTCTTGAACTTCCAGCTAACCAATCAATTAACTGAAGTATCACTAGCTTCCGAAGAAGAACAATGGCTGCGACAAACAAATGAATCAGAGCACCCAAAAGATAGCAGTTGCCGTTGGTGGCTCCATCCATCCCAGAGCCAGCTCCAATTTACCATATCTGTGGAAGACAAGCGGCAGACAAGAGACGTGTCTAATTGGCCGACTCACAACACAACAGAGAAAATATAATACGGGAAATGGTAAACCAATTTGAGTCCGAAACTAATGAAATGCACAACGAAAATGGATTCATCTAAATCGGAGCTCAGCTGGAGGCTCGAAAGAGATTTTCGAAATCAAGCTTCTGGAGATGCCCTAAGATGGCTTCCGGTGATTAAGTGTCAGAAACCAGACCAGCTGGGAGAACTGTGCGTAAACACGAACTAAGAAAACAAAGCCAAACAAACCATAAAGGTGGGAACAATTTCTACGCAACTCTTGGACCAGCCAAACCTTGGCTTTCTTTATGCTTTTATGGCTTTTCCCCCACTAATTTTGTCGGATCTCTTGGACCTGGCCAAATGCAAATGGGTCAATGGACGACGGACAGCGTTTCAGAGGCTGGGCCGTTCCGAGGGAATATGATTATGGCCGAGCATTTTTTTTAGGGCCTGCCTAATGAATATACTTGGGATTTCGTGGCTTTTCCTAGTCGCGCGATAATTAAGTCGAATGACCCCCAGTTAGAAAGTTATTGCACCACATCTGCGGGCTAGTCCGAGTTTTTCGGAGATTATCACTCAGCTCAGCTGAACCCGAAACGAGGCTTTCTTGTGTTTGCATTTGCATTTTCAGCTGCTCAACTTTTGTTTTTAGTATTTAACGTGGGGTTAATTACATGTTAAATAACAGTTAACCGACCGTTAGGCCTCGATTGTTTATGGCTCCCAAATGCTCGCTCAGCTTCCATCGCAATTGTTGTCTCCTCGGACTTCCCCCCTCTAATTTCAATGAAGAAATTATTTTGAACTCTACGTGCTCACTTCACCCACACTTTGGCTTTGGTTTTCTGCTCTTCGGCGTGGGAAGCGCACAATACCAAATTGTTATTACGAGAAGCGCGAAAAAAACTAAATAAAAATCGAGAAGAAACCACAGAAAATAAAAACTGGAAAAAGCATCTGCGGTAGCCACCTTTGGAAAATGTGCAGCGAATCAATTGTAGCGGCGGGAAATCCAATTGCATTTTCAATCCACAAATCGAACGCCTTTCGAAACCATCAAGATTTGTGGTCGCCTATGGAAGCTAATTAACCATTTGTTAATGCTAAATCAAAAGCGCTGCCAGCCAAAACACCTGTTATCGTTATGGATAGTGTCTTTGTAAGAGAAGCGATCGATGTTTTGTTAACTTGTCTGGTTTATAAAAGGCTACAAAAATGGTCAATTAAGACTGGGAATATCTATTGATCTTTTTGATCGTATTTATGAGAGAAAAAAGAAAAGATTTTGAATATTTATCCTTCATTATTTATTTTAGTTTGAATAATAATTATGTTGAAAATTTACTTTATGGAACTTGAGCTAGTATGTGGCTTTATTAACCAAAATTCAGCACTTTATTGGGCTTAAAATAAAAGAAAATTGAAAAGATATTACATTTTTAATAAGAAGTTAAATAGAAATTAAGTTAACACACACATATCTCGATTTATTGATTGATTTTGTCATAACAAAGCTGTGTTTACGATGACTACATAGACTCACAAAGCTGCTTCTGTGACCATTAAGACCCAACTAGGAGAAGAGCAGCCCATTCCCATGACGAAGAACACCATTGAGTGCAGTCAGCTGGCCGACTCGGTCTGAATCTGGATCGGTTGGCAATTAATGTGAAGATCCAACAAGAAGATGCTGCTGAGGCTGCAGCATGCTTGCCATACCTTGGCCATCTTCAGCGGTGGCTAATGAAAAGTCTGGAAAAGAGCAAAGATCGGCGATCGGAGGGGAGCACAAGACACCGCTAGAGGGGAGTCACAGATGTAAGATGGAAAATCGAAACAATAAATGAAAAAAAGAGGCGTCCAAAGCGGTACATTTGCCGGCCCGTTTCCCGTTGGCAGTTTTGCGGAAAATGCCACAAGTCGAATGTTGCATTGTATGTACGTTGTTTGCCTTACGTAAATGTCGCGTGTTGCAGCCACAAAATGGTCCTAATGTGTCTGGGGTTCGGGAACCGCAATTGTTTGCCGAAGACTTTTGGTTAAAAAGGAAAAGTCAATTGCTGCCCGTTCGGTCGTTTTTCTTTTCTGCGGGTTGACTTGACGTGTGTAATTATCATAAATCGTAAATTGCATTTTTCATCATGCTAAAAGTCGCACATTTTCAGTTGGAAAATGCTTTGCATTTCGCATCTATGTACATTTACATTTACATTTACATTGCCAATTGCTTTCATTTTTTATTTTCTTCGTAGTTTTTCCTCCAGTTCACGCCTCAACCTCAACGGTTGATTGAACTTGTCAGAGTTTTGACTTGACTTAGAGGGGAAGAAAAAACATGGAAAAATGGAAACATGAAACATGGCCAACAATAAAGAGAGTCGGGTCCGATTGTTGGCTCTGTTTTTTGAAAGGCATCGCATTGTCTTGCCAAGATGCGGATACGTGGATACGCAGATCTGCCAAGACAGTCCCAGCCAGAGGTATACACGGTTCTCTGGGCCAGGCCCATTACTGTCTTTCACGCTTTGGAACACAGCGTACTGGAAAATCATTTCAACTCATTACCGAGTCATACACAAAACATTTTCGCCTTAATTGAGACGATCTGGGAGCTGGATTGTTCAGCAAATCGCTGCCAAATCGCTCCCCGAATATAATTTGACCACTTTCGGTGCCTCCAACTCTAACATTTACAGCTCCTAGAGCGACACCCAGTCGTGGCGGGACCGTTGGCTGTTAATGATTATGGCAAACGGCTCGGGCAGTCGCCAAACATAAATCATAAATCATAAAAATGACGACTCAAGCCACTCGAGCGAGTCAGCTCGGTTGACCGTAGGAAACCCGAGAGATGCAAATCGATGGAGTATATGCAGCTACGATGTCTTCCTCCTCTCACTCGGTTCGGTTCCACTTCCACTGTTTGTGCTTGATTGCCTCTGGAGAATGTCTCAGTGCAGCAAAGTGTGGACTGAGGTGGAGTGGAGGAGCAGAGTGGAGTGGTAAAAGATACCTCGCTGGTCAAGTAGGATATTGAACACTCTGGCGAGTGGATGAAATCTCAATCTCGAGCTATTTGGTTAGGATTTATGACATACTCGAATGTGAAACCATTTCTAGAAATAAATTTAAGAACCAGTTTCAAGCATCACTAATCAAAAATTAGAGCTTGAGCCTATGGATCATACGAAATTAGGTCACTACTTTTACTACTTTTGTGTGTATCGAGATAAGTAATGATTAGAATTGTTTTCTAGTTCTAGAGATATTTATAAAATGTTAAGAAATGTACAAGACATCATCATGATACCAAAGAACTAAGATATTATATTCTCTATCTAAATTTTAAATGAAGAAAAAGGAAAGATACAGTAAAAACCCTTAAAATTTGGTATGAAAATTCTAGGTTTTTAGTTGTCAGAAGAATCTTTAATATGCCTTAATTGTTCAATGAATATTATCTAGCTATTTAATAAGATATCAAAGTTTCTATAAGTTTATATTCTTTAAGAACAAACTCATCTCCCCAGCTGAAAGACCCCAAAAAGCCACTTGAAAGTCAAATGTTTACCTGCTGGGAGCTAATAGATAGAATTAGCAAAACACCCGGCAACACTAAGACCCTTCTTTGGCTGGCACTTACTTCCTCTTGGCCAGGTTCGTTCCGTTGGCTTAGACCGACTCCAGACTGGGGCCGAGAAACCGCAACAAAATGCGCTGCGCTTTCTGCTTTTCGCTGGGACAGAGAGAGAGAGAGAGAGGAGCCGACAAACTAACTGATAATTTTCATTCACATCTGAGTCACAGTCGGCGCTTCCCACTCGGAGCTCGGAGTTCGCCGCAGCTCGAAACTGGGGGCTCGGATCTCTTGGCCTGGCCATAAACTTGGAGCGCCGCTTGGCCAGGCGACCAGTCTGCAGTTGGCTTTCTGCTGGCAAAGACGCGTTGTCGCTGGCTTAGCTCCATCTCGTGCTCGTGCTCGTGCTCGTATCTGATCCAGTTCAGTCCGGGGGAAAAGTCGACCCGCGGCGTGTCGGGAAACCGAGAGTCCAGAGACCGGACCGTTTCGAATCGAAGCCAGCCCAGCCTTTGGCTTCACTTTCATTTCGGTCCTATTTCGATGAAGCCTTTTGGGATATTACGCCCATTCTAAATTTGCAAATTAACTTTAACTCCATGATCGTTTGCATGGCACCAGGAAACTTGCTCCCATCGCTGCGGATTGTGTGTGTGTGCAGAGTGATTTAGCAGTGACATTCGCTTTTCATAAAAAACTCGAAAGGATTTCACTTTGAGTGGCTCTCTTACCCGGCATCAATTTGAAAATATCAAAACTAGTTCAAGGCTGCCTCAGCAGCGGCTTCAGATTAGAGCTTCGGTCTCAGGCCTCTTCAATGCACGACATGGAGCTATCGCTGTCACCAAAAGAAACGGTAATTACTGGCTTTTCATTATGCATACAACCCATGTCTCGGGATCTCTTTTTATCTCTCCAAAGTCCTCGGTGTTGACAAGTTTATTTTGGCCAGTTGTGGACGCTGTTAATTACAAACTGAAAATTTTATTTGTCAATCCATTGACTTGTGACTGATATGATGGGGCTTTTTTTTTGAGATTTTTCCTTAGATTGCCTTGCGAGCTGTTAATGGAAAAGTCTGTATCCTTATTTATTATCAAATGTTGGCTTTTCCAATAACATATCTCGAGAGTCTCTCGACTCCGGTTCCTTTATTAGTAGATCTCTCATGCTTACCTGTATCTTTCCACGATCTTTAGGCTATACAAGTTTATTTATCCAGTTTTAGACTTTTAATTATGAGCTGACAATTATCTGTTTCTACATTACAATAATTTTTGTTTCTGATTATTATTATGATAGAGTTTGATTAGATTTTTCTGTGAGAGTACTGGAAAAAGTAAAATAAAATAGGGAAAAAGTCAGATAACAAATACAATTGCAAGGAAATGATTATCAAATGATTCTTGTATTATTTATTTTATTATTATTTTTGTAAGTAGTTGAATTCAATTTATCTAATAAGCGATTCAAATTGAGTTAGTTTAGTTTTTAATTTGTAGAATAAAGAATACATTAAAAGAGCTCTTAAAGGGTTTAGTTTTATTTTAAGGATTAAATAGCATTGTTTAATATTAAATTTTACAGTTCCCAGTTAAGTTTTAATTCCTTTTAAAATCTTAACAAATTTTAAATTAAAACTTAAAAGTATTTACAAGATAACTGAACTTGATTAATATATATAAACTCCCAAATCTAAAAAGAGACTTTAATAACCATCTCATTAAAATGAAAAAGGCTTCTGTTTCCCCTAATTTTTTAAAATTGAAAACTTTCTTTTGCGGCTCTTTTCAATTTACTTTTACTTTTTTTTTTTTTTTTTTGTAATCAACTCAATGTTGCTCCAAATGCTTAAAATCGATGGCAAAACAATTAAAGCGTTAGGCTTCATCCATCAAACTAATAGCTGTACTCAAAGAAAGTAAAAATAAACAACCAAAGACGGCGCTAAGCCTCACTTAAGATAGATGCGAATCTATATTTATTTTTCGACATTCTATTCAGAACTTTTCAGCAAACAGCTTTCGCTGAGACATCAGCCTCTAATTGGTGGCTGTGAAAGTCTACTTCAAAGACAAAGGCTCAAAGATAGTTATTAATGTGAATCTTTGTGGTTAGCAGAGGAAATTTACCTGTGCCATTTTTTGTTTCTTATTTTCTTTTGTTAAAAACCACTTGGCGTCTGTGACAAATGTAGTTTGGCTGTCAACACAGCGGCAATCAGTCAATCAATCAATCATAAAGCCAGATAGCTGGAAAACCTGGTTAAACCCAAACCAGAGCTTAACTGATCCAAGTTATTTCGCCATTTGTAGGCGACAATTAAAATGTTTTCATACACCACATTGTATGCATTGCTTATTTATGAGCATAACACAAAGAGATAAAAAGAGTCGGCAATTATAATTGTAATTTCCATGAAATGTCGTTCGGGGGAGTAACTAAAAGTCACTGCCAAGCGGAGCGTGAACTTGTTTTTGGTCACTGAGCACGTCGGCGGGGGCTCTGTGTGTAAGTAATCACAGGCTCCCAATGAAATGCCAGAGAGTCAAAGCCTTAATTAGCCGGGCGGCAGCCTAATGACCCCAAACCGTTAGCCAAGATACACAAGAAGATGCATATGTAAGTAACCATTTGGATAGTGCAACTAGCAGCCACTTTCCACCTTGCTGCGCGTTCCATAAATAAATAAAAACTTAATGTGTTCGACAGCAAAAACTGGCTGTGGTTACGACGACTAGATGTGGTTCACGCCCGCCTCTGCGGAGCTTCGGTTTTCACTATCACTATGGGATGCAGAGCACTTTTCCGGACTGGTTTCGGGAAAATTCAATTTTTCTTTCTTTCTTGCTCCTTGAAAACTGTCTCATGTCAGTAACAATTGGCTCTTCGGCCGTTTGAAAGGTGTTTAATGTCGTGGTAAATGCTGTTCGAAGCGCCAGCAACGGGTATTGTCACCTTGCAGTGAAAACATGAGCACAGAATGGTAATTGCAGATGAAATTTCATTTAATACAAAAAGCAAAACCTGATTTATTCGATTGGTTCCAGTTGCAATGTTGCTCTACGTGCCTCCGCACTAAACTCTTAAATCTGAAGGTGGGGAAATAGGAGATGTTGGGAAATTAAGTGCTGTTTTTCAGTTGGTTTTAAATCTTAAAACTTAGCATAAAAAAATACTTCAAACTATTACCAATTTGCAGCCCTTCTTATTCGTAATAAATAATAGTTTTTTAAGAAATTTAAGTTAAGCAACATAATCTTTTGATTAGTTGTTCCTTTATTAACCCAAAACTACATCCTAATTTTATTAACTCATTTCAGGAGGTCCGTCCCAACACCATTCCGGACTTGAAGGTAGACGCCACATTCAGAAAAGTAGCAAAGAATGCTATAACTTTTGCATTGTGGAAAATCGATGAGGATCGACTGGAGGCTGTGACCCGATCGCAGTATGGAACCTTCTACGATAATTGCGCCTACATCGTTTACGCAGCTAGCTTGGCGGGTCATTATGCCAGCCACGAGACCATCGTACGTAGCTCTATTTACTTAATTAACTAAACATCTAATAAATGTTCTCCTACTTATACAGACACGCGAACAGAAGCCGAATGTTGTGCTGGAGCGATATATACACTACTGGCTAGGCGGGAATGTCAGCGAACAGAACCGCTCTAATGTGGTCCACAAAATCCAAGAGCTGGACTCTTATCTCGGGAATGTGGCCTCCATTTATAGGGAGACGCAGAGTCACGAGAGTGCCAGATTCCTTTCCTACTTTAAAAAGGGCTACGAGTGAGTTTTTAAATAAATTTTCTAAACTTAATAAAAACCTTCTTACTTTCCCTTCAGCATTCGTTCGGGATCTCTGATAGCAGCTCCGGCGCGGCCACGCCTCTTTCAGCTGCACTCCCGCAAGTGGCTGCGATCCATTGAGCATGCCACCATTGATTGGTCGCACTTCAACTCGGATTACATAATGGTCCTGCAAACGGAGAGCCTGATCTTCGTGTGGATCGGTCGCTCCAGTTCGGGAATCGAGCGAAGAAGCGCCCTTGCTTGGGTCCAGAAGCATTCGAATGGATCTCCCATCACCGTGGTGGATGATGGCTACGAACAGGCCATGTCCCAGGAGAACAAAGAGCTGTGGAACTCTCTGCTGCCGCTCAAGAAGCGAATGGTGTGCCAGGCCAGTCAGTTGGTCAGCGAATACACCGACTACAACAGCAACAAGTTCCGGATCTACAAGTGCAATCAGCGCGGACGCCTGCACCTCGATCAACTGGACGTTGGTATGCCGGCCAAGGATGACCTGAGCGATGCCCATGGCGTCTACTTGCTGGATAACTACGGCCAGAGCGTTTGGCTGTGGGTGGGAGCTCAGGCCCCACAAGCCGATGCCCTTTCGGCCATGGGAAATGGCAGGGCTTTTGTTAAGAAGAAAAAGTATCCGGATAACACACTGGTGGTGCGCGTTCTGGAGGGTCACGAGCCGGTGGAGTTCAAGCGGCTGTTCGCTAACTGGCTGAACGTGTGGCACGAGAACTCACGCAGCCACAAGCCAGTGTCCACGAAGCTGGGAAAGCTGGATGCCCACTCTCTGTGCGAGCGTCCGAAAATGGCAGCGGACACACAGCTGGTGGACGATGGCAGGGGGGAGCGAGTGCTCTTTCGCATCCTTGGAGATCAAGTGCAAGAGCTACCTGCTTCCAAGACGGTGGTTTTCACCACCAACGCCAGCTACGTAGTCAAGTACAGTGTGCAATGTGCCACTGTTATACCCGCTGACTTGGCATCGGTGGGCATCAAATCCATAATTTACCAGTGGAACGGATCGGAGGCCTCATCGGAATCAATTGCCAGAGCGGACAAGTTCGCCAGAGCCGGCTTCGAGGCGCTCAAGGAACCCGGAATGTTCGTGCAGCTGTACGAGTTCGACGAGCCACCGCATTTCCTGCAGATCTTCGAGGGTAAGCTGATCATTATGCGGGGACAACGCGGCGAGATGCTCGGCAACGGAAGCCCGAAGGGTCCTGTCATGCCAGAGACTTTCCTGTTGAAGGTCTATGGCGATGCCACCTACAATTCCAAGGCGGTGGAGGAGACCCCGCTGTCTTCGATCAGCTCCAAGGATTGCTATGTGATCAAGACCAACCATGTGTGGGTGTGGTGCGGTCAAAGTAGCACGGGAGATGCCCGAGAAATGGCCAAATCGGTGGGCGCCATGCTGGGGGAGAGTTCCCTGGTCCTCGAGGGCAAGGAGAGCAAGGAGTTCTGGCAATCGGTGGCCATGTACTTTAACCAAACGCTGGTCATCAACGGCAACGGCAACTCCTGTTCCAGCAGCACCAGCAGCAGCAGCAGCGGTGCCGGCAGCATGTGCAACGGCAGTTCCTCCAACAGTGGCAACATCTCGCCCACCCTCAGCAACAATTGCTATCTGAACACCAGTGTTCCGAGCAAACCCAGGCCGCCGGTCCAATTATTTTTGGTCTGGTGGCAGCAGAGTGCGCTGAGGTACGAGGAGATACTCGGCTTTGAGCAGCAGGATCTCAGTGCCGACTGCACCTATATCCTGGATACGGGCACTCTCACCTACGTCTGGCTGGGATCGCAGGCTCCGAATCAGGAGCGTTACACGGCCATCGCTCAGAGCTATGTGCAGAATGCCCCATTCGGACGCAGGTCGGCCACGGCCTTGGCGGTGGTCAGGCAATATCAAGAGCCGAATGTCTTCAAGGGATTCTTCGAGTCCTGGCAAAACGATTATGGCAAGGTAAGCGGAAAAAATTCACAACTTTTAAAATTTAAATTATTTTAAATGTGATTTTAGAACTTCATGTCCTACGAGGCAATGCGAAAGGATCTTGGCAGTGCAGTTCCCAACACCTGCAGCCTCACAAATAATGGATCTGCCTTGCTCTTAAACAACAAACAAAAGGGTTTCGATGGTCACAAAAAGTACCCTCTGATGGTGCTCACCCAGGAGATGGACATGTTGCCACCAGAAATAAATCCCCTGAAGCGGGAGGTGAGATTCATTTAACTAAGAAACGTTTCTATATGTTTTCTAAAATGAATTAATTCTGTGCTTAGGTTCATCTCACGCACGATGATTTTGTGTCGGTTTTTAAAATGTCATTTTACGAATTTGACGAACTGCCCAAATGGAAGAAAATGGAGCTGAAAAAGCAGTTTAAGCTGTTTTAACTTGTTGAGATGCGTGTGACGACGGCGCACTGTATATAATCCCTACTTATAATGAACACTATGAAGCAGCAGTTAGCAGTTGAAGCAATTTATGTTAAATATACACACTTTACGTAGACGTAATAAAGCAAAAACATGGATTTTTTATGAAAAATAACAATGAAAATCGATTGAGCCATCAGGTTGTCTCCACCTCCTCTGAATCTGGTTCATCGCCACTGTCCGAACCTGGAAAAAAAAAGAAAATGAATCAATTAAAGGTAAATATTGTGAATACTAAATTTAAGGAAACTCACTGGGAAACAATAGTCCGAAAATAAACTCAAAAATTCCACCGAGAAGATCCCAAAACATATTCGATCCGCTGTGCTCAACGCTTTGTCACTAAATACAATGGCATTTTCGATTTTAGTTAGCTTTTGACCCAGACCCCTTTAATGAGCCATGACAAAAACGCTCGACCAATTCGGGCTTAATTCGTATCAACAACGATTGCATGATTTGGGTCAAAATATTATGATTGCCTATTGAAAAGCCTTTAAAGGTAAATGTTCATATCAAATTTATTTTTGTTACATCAGCGTAGCGAGCTTATTATTTAGTTGTAGTCGTAGTAGTCTCCAAAGTACTCCTCATCAGCTTTAAAAATATGAAAATATTTATAAATATAAATCTGGAACTAATTAAAAAGAGATAATTCAAAATTTACTTATGTCCGAGAAGAAGAGGTCGTTGATGAAACTCAAAAATATTTCCGGCAGTTCACAGCAATCCATGGTGTAGCTTTGACTTGATTTGTATTATTTGGCAAATATTTTCGCATATATAGCTTTAACTCTGAAGGTCAACCGCAGAATTTAATTTAATTGTTGATATTATAATGAAATGGTGGAATATTATTTGGAGTTTATTCGTAATCATCATCAGAAGAGCTGTCAGCTGTAAAAGAAGTAATAATTAAACTGGGTTTCCTTTATTTCTCATCCAGTTCGACTTCTCCTATATCCTCCAACTTACAGCCGAACAGCATGTCACCAATGATTTCGAATATCATTCCAATTATTTCGCAGTCCTCCATGGCCTTTGGCTTTACAAACTTTAACTAACATCCCAAGCCATAAAAAGGTTGTATTTATATACAAAAATAAATGTACCTTTTGAACTTGGTACATTTCCATGGTTAATGTTGAGTAATTTAATTAATATCAAACGATTTGGGCTTAAAATAATGTAAATCTGTCTGCCACCATAACATGGGAAATGTTCCAAAGCTTAAAAAGATAGTTTTATTGAACTTTGTTGTTTCCCTAAAACGAATTCACATAATTTACAATTTAATAAACATCATAGCCGTACATGGGCCCCTCCATGTAGGCCTTCTGTTGGTCCGTGGAGTTGCGCCGAATCCTCCTGCCGATGGGCTCCAGATCCGCATAGCACTTGGGAAAAACCCTCTCCACCGCAGCAATGGCATCTTCTTTGCTTATATTCCTCACAGCCAGAACAGAGGCCAGAGCCTTGGTTTTAACACAGTTCTAAATTACAAAAAGTAATGGTAATAAGGATAATAAAGATAATAAGGATGTAAGAGAAGCACTTCACCCACCTGATGCGCTTCCTTGACGTTAAAAGGCGAGGCATCTCCCTGGAACATGGCACTCAGAAATGAACAATGCGCCAGATTCGCCGCCCTGATCTCCGTGCAGGCTAGATGGTCCACATTCCGGAAGTCCATATCGTTGTTGCAATAGTCGAACATGTGGATCATCTCGTGGGTGAGCACTCCGTGGACCATGCTCTTGTTCTTGGCCATATTCTGGCACACCACGATCTGGTTGAGCTTGGGATCGTAGCCGCCGGTGACCGTGGGATCGCACACCTCGCAGGAGATGTGCCGGCGCAGATCAATGGGACAACCGGAGCTCTTCAAGGCACCCATCATCAGTTTCACCAGTGGTCCATTTTTGACGCACCAATACACGTTCTGCTCGCACTTGAAGCGATCGATGTTCTCCTGACCCTCCAGCCCGAACAGTACCTTCGTCCATTTCGGCTTGAAGGTCTCGCCCTTCCGCTCCGGATACAGGTCGTAGCCCCAATCCTTCTGGCCAGTGCTGGTTCCGTCGGAGGAATCTTTAGTTTCTTGACTGGCAGGAGCATCGGCAGCTGTTGGACTGGGTTTATTTTGTGCTGCGGCGGGTGTGGCTTCTATATCAGCTGCCTTTGTTGCCTCCTTGGCCCAAACTTTAGTCAGAAATTCCATTATTTTTATGATTTTTTTGCTCCTCGAATTTGGTTGAATAACAAACCGGCAATCAGCTGCCGGCAGAGTTGCCACATCGCTGAACAGACAGTGGCTTACGAAGGGGTTCGTATTTATAAACCACCTGTGCATGCAAATTTCAGTAAATTTGTTTATTTATAATTATATTAAACAAATGCTGGTGTGGCAGTGAAGCAAATTAATGTTAATCGCTCTTAGCTCAATATTTATAATTTATTAATTTTCCTCTCTGGATTTGCAACTGACTGAAATCGATAGCTACCGATAACAGCACTGCCATCTCTAGAGCTCCACCGGCATTTACGACTCGTAAAAACCATAGCAAATTCCACGTAAGATTTACAGTACAACGCAGCCGACCTAATTTAGTGTTTTAACTAGGATTAGCCAAAGTTAGCGCCGAAATGAAGGGCTTGGAAGGCGGTCGATTGGTGCTCATACCACTTGTTGTGGCCCTGCTCATCCCGAACGAAAGTTCTGCCACCCAAGCTCCACGTCCCCTCGGCGTTTCCCTGGCCAAGGCTGCGCTGTACCAGCCGCGGGCGGACAACAGTTGGACCTGCCTGGACGGCAGCCGGAGCATACCCTTCGCCCAGGTCAACGACGACTTCTGCGACTGTGCGGATGGCAGCGACGAACCAGGCACTTCTGCCTGTCCGCAGGGCCAGTTCCATTGTTTAAACAAAGGCCACCAGCCGGAGGACATACCAAGTTCGCTGGTGCAGGACGGCATCTGTGACTGCTGCGACGGCAGCGATGAGTTGCCGAAAGTTGGATGCGTCAACACGTGTCACGAACTCGGAGCCGCTGCTGCTGTTCAGCGCAGGAACGAGGCGGAACTCCACAAGCGGGGCGCGGAGCGTCGTCAGGAAATGATCACCAAGGGCAAGCAGATGCGCGAGGAGCGAGAGTCGCGCCGCCAGGAGCTGAACCAGCGGCACAAGGAACAGGAACTCCTTCGCGCCGAGAAGCAGCAGCTCAAGCAAAACGCCGAGGCGCTGGAATCGGAGGCCGTGGAAATCTTCAAGGAGCAGCAGCGGGAACTGCATGCGGAGACCGCTCAGGCGGAGCAGGAGCCGCAGCAAATGCGCCAAGAGGCCTCCCTCAGCTTCGTGCGCTACGACACCAACAAGGATGGCTTCGTCGAGGTCACCGAACTGATGGTGGACATGAATCTGGACAGCGATCGCAACGGCGTGGTCACCGTGGAGGAGGCCAAGTACTTCCTCGACGAACGTGATCGCGTGGATCTAGACGCGTTCATTACGCTCGCTTGGCCCCGCATTAAGCCTTTGAAAATGCTGGCCGAGGGTATATTCCAGCCACCGCAGCCGGAGGTGGTCCCTCCAGAGGTTGAAGGCCAGCAAACGGAGGCAACCACCGAAGGAGCCCAGCCCACTCCGCCAATAATAACGGAAGGTGAATACATTTATTATTATAAAACCATATAAAACTTTAAAAACTTCTCCTCCAGAGCAAGCTGAGCTGGCAGGCAATGAGGAAATCGATGCTGACGAGGAAGGCGAAGAGGATCAGTACGAAGACGAAGAAGAACCCGATGTGGGTGTTGGTGAGGCTTCTCCCGATGTTGAAGATGCCACGCCACCGGCATATGACCCCGAGACTCAGCGTCTGGTGCAGCAAGCCAACGAAGCGCGGAATGCTTTAGAGGAGGTGGAGCGTAGCATTCGCGAGATCGATCAGGAGATCAAGGAGATTGACGAGCAGGAGGGCAAGGACTATGGCCTCAGCGAGGAGTGGGCGGTGCTCGATGGCCAGTGCTACACGTTCGAGGACCGGGAGTATGTCTACACTCTCTGTCCCTTCGACCGCACCTCGCAGAAGTCCAAAAACGGTGGTCCCGAGACCACCCTGGGTCGCTGGGATCAGTGGATCGGCAAGCCGAAAAAGTACTCGCAGCAGCGGTACGCCAACGGAGCGGCCTGTTGGAACGGTCCTCAGCGATCGGCCATTATCAACATCAAGTGCGCCCTGGAGCCCAAGATCACGGCCGTCAGCGAGCCGAACCGTTGCGAATATTACTTTGAATTCGAGACTCCCGCCGCCTGCGACAGCGAAGCTTTCCAAGCTGAAACGGACAGCGTGCACGACGAGCTCTGAAAATATCAACCAGAAGCCAGTTTTAGAGATTTGGGGATTGTATTTTAGTTGTAAACGAAAAAGAAAAGCACTTTAGTTTTGTCGTCATCATTCCCAAGCTGAAGCAGGAAGGAAACCCATCAAAAATTGTAGCAAATTAATTGAAATCTATGCATTTAAGCAAAAGGTAAATCAAGTTTCATTCTGAATAAAGTGTAAACACAACTAGTATTTTTAAAACAAACATAATTGCACACCTGAGTTTTGAAAATGATGTTGGAAAACAAAGCTTAAAGAGCATTAAGTTGATTACTTAACCTTTTTTCATTTATAATGTGTTAAATTGAAGATATATCACTAATTGTAGTAAATAATTTCAGTTTCGTCCTATAGAAAAATCTAAATTCATTTTTTGTAAACTTTAAATATTCGAGCACAAGTGAAATGATTACTTAAACAAAACAGATAAGAAACAAGTAGTATTATTTCCTAGAAGCTTTTACAACCAAGATATATTAAACTATGAACATCTGTCAGGATCTGCATTTAAACCAGAAATAAGCACAGGTCATAATTCCTTTGCAAAACTGCCTGTAAAATAATATTAAACTTATACCTTTAAATTTTCCCCAAACAACAGTAGCGAAACCCTTTAAGTTTTCAATAAAGTGTAAACATTTAGTACGTTTTAAAAATAAGTATGAATATATATATATATGTATATTAATTCTATGCCTCGGTGACAGCCAGCTTGATGTCCTCCAGATACCCGTCCACCTGGTGCTCCAGGGCGAGAATGTGGCCGGTGTTGCAGTTCTCCGCCCCCACAAAGGTGAGAATCAGCGGCAGCTTGTTCATCTGCACCACCTGGTAGTTGGAGTACATGGAGATGATGGTCTTGTTCCGGCCCAGTCCCAGCTTGCTAGCCTGATCGCAGGCCGTGGTGAATGTGGGTATGAACGAGGGCATCAGTGCAAAGTCTATGTTCTTCTCCTGGCTGACCCGTAGGAGTGGCACTCCGTCGCGATCCGTTATCTGAATCACGTACAGGCCGCTGACCCTAGAAAGAAAATTAAAGCTTATTCACGGCGGAAAACTCAATGTCGGAATGTTATTACTTTTGCAGCAGGCCATTGAAATACTTTTTGATGTCGTCCGACATGGAAAATGTGGGAAGTATGGCGATAAACTGACTTATAATATAAAAATTAAGGCTTTTCTCCGCATTAACAACTATTTACACAAAACAAACTGAGCAACAGCTGATTTAAGTTATCGATAGCATTTCACATGGGCTTAGTTGGAGGTTTCGATTTATGGGAATAGAAAGTGTAATAATTCCATTTAATTTAAGTAAATAAATTTGTCAATGTAAATGTGTTCTTATTAAATTATTTACTTGCGATTTGCCTATTTGAAACCTAAAAGAATTATTTTACAAATACTTTTATTAAACCCTTTTAACTACACCCATGCAGTGTTATCGGTTCTCCGCTGCCGCTTTTGGTTGCGTGGAAATACATTTTGCTTGTTAAAAAATAGCAGAAAATAACAACAATACAAACTAAAAATTATTATTTATTTAAGAAAATATACATTTTAAATCACCCTTCACCATGGTGATCGGAGATCCAACAGTGACAAGTGCAAAAACGGCAGCTTCAGATGATGACGACTACACCGCTGCCATGTCGCACCTCACAATTGGACAGCAGATCCAGGAGTTGTCCAAGCAACTGCAGAACACCAAGGAGGAGCTGCACCAGCAGGTGCGGGACAAGCATGGAGCCCTTCTGCAGCAGGCCACGCATGCGGGAAGATTCGATGCAGCCTTGAATGCGCTGGCGGAGGACGTGCAGCGGGTGAGGGAAACTGGACACCGCCTGAAGACCCAGGTGGACACTCAGTATCAGCAAGTGGAGAACCAAACCCAGGTTCTTGGACGCCTCCACGATGTGAGTCACCTTCTGCGCTCGGCCGGAACACTGCTGACGCTCACGGCCAAACTGAAGGCCACCAAGGATGTGCTGCGGCAGGCGGAGCTGCACTTTGAGTTGGGCCAACTGATCGAGGACAAGAACCTGAAGGACATCGAGTTCATCCAGCAGGAGAGAGCGTATGTGATCAGCTCGGGGCAGAAGATTAGGAACCTCACCCAGATGCAGTTGGTCACAGGCCTCCAGGAACGGAATCAAAATCAAGTGGTTAATGCCCTGAAGGTGAGCTAAAAAGTGTTTCTACAGCTTACATTTTTAATAACACTCTCTATTCCTTAATGTAGATCTTCATGAACTTCAACACGTTAGAGAAATCTCTGGAGAACCTGCTTGCCACCTTCATTGCGGACATGGAACAGTCGCTGAAGGAGTGTTTTGCCGGCAACGACATTTCGGTGTTAAACAAGTCGCCCACGCACAATGTGAGCAAGCCGGCCACCTCGAGGGGACCGGGCAAAACTCCCCAGCTGACCACCACGCAGAACTTCCGGGCCAAGTTCTGGAAGTCGCTGCACTGGCTGCTCTACGACGAGCTCTACGAGACCTGCACGCAGATCAAGCTGCTCAAGACGGCCCTGGAGCAGATCAACCAGTTCGGTTATACCTCGGAGTCCTCGGATCAGTGCATTCCGCAGAGATTTTGGCAGCAAGTCCAGCAGCTGCTGCGAAAGTCCTTCGACGAGTGCCCACAGCACGTCACGCAGACCCTCCAGGAAGGTCTGTCCAAGCTCCTGACGTCGGCACGTGGCTTGGAGCAACGTCTGAACGGGGAGTTCCAGTTCGACAACGAGCTGTTCGCCCCCCTGGAAGTGGGTTATGTCAGCAAGTGTGCTGCCAACCTGAAGGCCTGTCTGGCCGGTGTGGATCTACCTGGCAACGAGACTGTGGACAACTTTATACGAGTGGCTTCCACGGAACTCAGCGCTGCCTTGATCGATGCCCGTCTCACGAATTCCATTGCGAACGTATTTATAGCTTGTGGCAAGGAATTGTGCACCAAACTGGAGGCACAAATCAAGCTAGGAGCTGATTCAAAGCAGGTGGTGGATCTGCCCAATCTACAGCAGCAGCAGAACACACAGCTGGCCAATGTATTGTATTACTACAAGGATTCGGTGCGGCGCATGCTGGGCGATCTCCAGGTGCAGTTCGAGAAGACCCCGGGAACAGCTAGGGATAGTATTTCACGCTCTCTGGAGCAGGCGGATTTGCTGATCGGCACCATTCTGCAGCAGATCATGGAGTCGATTATTACGACGATTAGCATCATCATATTAAGTATGCACCGTGAACCGGGACTCAACACGGACAGGTTGTCCACCACAGGCCCCTCGATGTACATGAAGGAGCTACAGGTGGGTTTTATAGCTTAAGTTCAGACTTAATAAAAGTCACTTGATACTCTTAATCTCTAGGAATTCATCAACCGTTCCTGGTCGCATCACATTGCTTTGTTCGATGACAAGCAGATGACCACCAAGTGTGGCCACGAGCTGGCCAAGCGTTGCATCGAGCTCTTCCTGCACAACCTGTGCATTCTGCGTCCTCTGAGCTCGGCGGGTAGACAGCGTCTGAAACAGGATTGCCAGCATATGGAGCAGGCCCTGAAATCGCTTTGCCTTAATCTTGCCGAGCTTGGGAAGCCCTCGCGACTGCTAAGAGCCATGTCTCTGCTCATCGTTCAAACGCCACAGGAGCTGGTGAAGCAAACAATCGGAGAGGATTCTTTGGTGCCCAGTTATATTGTGTTGCTGCTGCTCTTCGGACATGCTGGAGCGGACTTGCAGTCGCCGCACACCACGGCCAACTGGTCGAATGAGCGATTGATCGAATGGCTGGATGGCCACACGGCGGAACGGGAGAAGCTGGAGCTGATTTCGGGAGCACTGCAGCGGTATCGGGACAATGCCAGGCGCAAGAACATCCAGCAGTACGACGAGGTATATCCCATGATGGTGGAATATTTCGAACAGGCCTTGAAGGCAATTCCATAAAACGTTATTGCAATGTATTTTAAATATGTATATTTTAATTTAGTAACAATAAATTTATTTAATTCGATGTAAAATCCTGTTAAAAATATTAATATTACTCCTTGAAATATATTCATACAAAAATTAATATTATATTTTACCTTAAATGAGTTAAAACAAAGAAGAAACTTAAATTTGGAAAGTCTGAATTGAAATTAAAGCTAAAATTCGGAATTCCATTCTTTGTTATCTGTTATATTCGGACTTAAAAAATTTTTTTAATTGATTTTAAAATTTTTTCTAATTTTTTTAATAAATTCAAAATGTGGAAAAATTGGCAAATATTTATTTAAATTCTTGCTTATATATTTTTTTAGATAAATATTTTAAATGCGAA
Source organism: Drosophila watanabei (assembly GCA_008042575.1). Lineage (NCBI taxonomy): Eukaryota > Metazoa > Arthropoda > Insecta > Diptera > Drosophilidae > Drosophila > Drosophila watanabei. Next base: position 185,571 of record VNJS01004617.1, read on the forward strand.
GGAAAATATATACAACTCTTGGAAATCATGTTTGGCCTTCATAAAATACCTACAGAAACGTTTCTCTTCTAGATTTTTTAAAATTAAAAAATCTGAATTTTGAAATTAAAATGTGTATAATATAAATTTTTTATAAATATAAAATTAAGAAAATTGGTAAATTAATAATAAAATTATCGTGATAGTCAAGGATTCCCTATACGATGACACACTTATCGATATTTACACAGCTCTGTCCGGGATAGGTAAACTAAGGCATTTTAGGAACCCTGCGCTCTGGTCACACTTTCGATCACCATTTTGTTTGCTGCCCACGTAAAAAACGCTGTCAATTTCGCTTCAACTAAATAAAAAAGCGTAGAATAAAAGCAGACAGAAAGTTGTGACTAATTAACTATTTGGCCAAGACGATGGACAACATAGAGCGACTGTACAAATGCTACGAGATTTTATCTGAGGCGGGCGACAAGATATCCGAGGTGAGCCGCCATTGCGGAAGAAAACGGTACCCCGCCGAAACGTGCCGGGAGGAAGTGGTGTGGGAGTAATGTTTCGCTAATGAATTTGTATAAATTAAATTACAGCATGTGGAGGAATACAAGGAGATACTGAAGGCCGTGAAGGGCTCGTCGAAGGAGAAGCGCCTGGCATCGCAGTTTATCGGGAACTTCTTCAAGCACTTTCCGGATCTGGCTGACACGGCCATCGATGCACAGTTTGATTTATGCGAAGATGACGACACGCAGGTAGGTTTCTTTGACTTTTTTTACCTATAAAGGTGGGGTGAGAATTACAGGTAGCAAAAGGGTTAACTAGGTTTTTATCTATCCCGTTTCCAGGCAACAATTAATAGGTTAGTTTAACAAATTTATAAGCATTACTGTGACTAATGAAATTCTCCCCGCTACATCACCTTTCTGTCATAGAAATCAACTTCCAGCTAGCTATATATTTCCTCTATTCTTGCTTCAGATCCGTCGCCAGGCCATTAAAGATTTGCCGAAACTATGTCAGGGAAATGCCGAGGCCACCACTCGAGTGGGCGACACTCTGGCCCAGCTGCTCATCCTGGACGATCCCAGTGAGCTGCAGCAGGTCAACAACTCGCTGCTGAGCATCATCAAGCTGGACACGAAGAGCGCCGTGACCGGAGTGTTCCAGCAGATCACCACGGGCGATGAGACCACCAGGGAGCGTTGCTTCAAGTTCATTGCCACCAAACTGCTCACCATGGGCCCCACAGTCATCACCAAGGAGATCGAGGATTACATTGTGGAGGAAATCAAGAAGGCGCTGCAGGACGTCACCGCCGACGAGTTCCACCTGTGCATGACCATTCTGGGGGCCACAAAGCTGGGCAGCACCATCACCGGACACGCGGAACTCGTTAAGCTGGCCACCGAGCAGGCGGAACTCAATAACACGGACACGGACATCATTGCCGTAGACGACGAGGTCGTGGAGAGATTTATTCAGTGTGCCACAGCAGCGGCTCCTTATTTTTCCGTGAGTATTCCTTTGAATTATCATCGTTTGGCAAATCTAATCACTGGCTATTTTTATATAGAAAACAATAAAATCGACGGCCTTCGTGGCCCACGTTTGCGATAAACTTCTGCCCATCAAGACGTGGAACATGATCGCCACTGCAGTGTCGCAAGATCAAATACAACTGCGGCTGCTGAAGGTGTTTGCCGAGATAATAGCCAACACGGACAAGCTGGAGAATGCCAGCGAGCGCATCAATGCAGTCTACAACGTATTACTTGTGAGTTATCTTTGGGTTCTACTTATCTGAATAATGAATGAGTTTTTTGCTAGGAATACATGCCCTTGCCGAAGCTGAGCGATGAGGATTTGGGTGATACACCGCCCTCGTTTCAGTTCTCGCACGCCGAGTGCTTGCTCTACGCTCTGCACACACTGGGCAAGAATCATCCAACTAGCTTAAGTTTCGTCGAGGACGCGGAGAAGCTGAAAGACTTTCGGGCTAGATTGCAATATCTAGCCAGGGGAACACAGGGGTAAGTCTAAATAGGAATGTGACTGGAAGCATTATTTATTTACTCAAAATCTCATCATTGCAGATATATTAAGAAGCTGGAGGAGGCTCTAAAGGGAAAGTCGGCGGAGGAGCTAAAGACGGAGGAGAACCAACTGAAGCAGACGGCACTGAAGACCACATCAAATATCAACGTCTTGATACGCGATTTGTTCCACTCGCCGCCCATCTTTAAACACGATATTGTCCTCTCCTGGATAGTGCCAAAAGCGGTATGATTTTGCTTTCAAATATCTTTGAACTCTTCTAATGTTTTACACCTTTTTGTACAGACAAAGCTGGGCAAACGCCATGCACCCATTACTTTTGGTGACAAAGCCGCTGCCAACGGCAAGGAGAAGGAGCAGGATCAGGAGAAAAAGGCGCGGCCATCCAACGACCAGAAGTTCTACTCGCCGCCATCTGGCAAATACTCCAACAAAGTCAACCAGAACTACGGAAACAACAATCGGGCGAGACAGCGCGGTGGCGGTGGCGGCGGCGGAGGCGGAGGCTACAGGAATCGTCGGTTCAACAAATATTAAGTAAAGAATTGAGAAGCGAAAAGCAGCAGCAGAACGAGTACTTCACATGAATTGTTTGTCCTAGTCCTTAAACAAAACACACAAAAAAAAAAAGAAACTACCCGAGATTAAGAGTGTCCCTACTCTACGTCCAGAATATAATCTGCAATGATGCTGCGAAGGGAAATATGCGAATCTACTTTTTCCAAAGATCCTCCGCTGGTGAGTATGAAAATGGTTTTCCTAGTAACTTTCTCCCCTTTGTTTACTTTCAGCGTACTTTCACTTCACACTCGAAGTGAAATTCATCTTTCTCATAAAAACACTTGCATTGCTTTTACTTTTTTCGCAAAGATCGTTTGCTACGTATTTAAATTATTCCACGCCCTCTTTTTCATTCTGCTCCTCACTTTTCAAAGAGGGCGCTGGCTCTGTTTTAAACTTAAATCACGTTGCATCACCATCGCTCTGTCAAATGCATAAATATAAGATTATAACGATAACCAGTTGAACGAACTCTTGCAATATTTACTATTCATATTAAAATAAAGCTCAAAGTCAACGGATAAATATATACATTTTTCCCCATTACTCCACAAGAAGATGTAGCTGCGGAAGGTCTAATCGATTCTTTGTTTCAACCACTAATTAGTTTTTATATTTTACTTGTAATCGAACCCATAATTGTACCACATAGATATGCAAATCTGCAATAATCCACACAGAAAGTATACATTTCTTAAATTCTTGAATAAAAGCGACATTTGAACGACACGTGAATTTATGTTTTTATTTAACAGAAAGTTCTTTAAAATATTGGTTCTTAAAGATTAAATATAGGTTGAAAAACTTTAAGAACTGGGAATGAAATATAAAGAGTTTAAAAAGCTGGAAATACGAAGTACATAAACTTCAATAATATTTTACTTTTGTTCCCATTGCGCTCTCTTGAGGTCGTTTCTGCTTGGACCTCTATCTCGCCCTCTGCGCCATGCGTTGCCTGCAAAGTACACGCAATAGCTGTCGAGAGCTTTGCATTCAGAATTTTTGCAAAGCTGTTTGTCATTTTCGACCCTTTAGTTGTGGAACTTTTTGAATTAAACATTGCAGATTGTCTTCCTTCTTTTCTTCATACTAAGAAGTTCATAGTAAATACGGCGGAACAAGCGAGGTCTGACCACTATACCTTATAGCTGCCATAGGAAGGATCGGGAAATTAAAAGAATAAAATGATAACTTGCGGTTTTTATACCTTTAATGTGAAGGAATCATTTCTGACCCTATAAATTATACAAATTATTAATCAAGACCAACAGCTGAATAAATCTAGGCATGTTTGGCAATAAAAAAATTGTTACTAGACCTTAAAAAAATTTACGAGTTAAAAAAATAAATAGTTAAGTTCAATATGCTGATTTGTTAAACTAATAAAAAAAAAACCAGCATAGAAATCTTTACCAAATTGAAATTAATGCTTTTGTGGCTTATTTATGCTTCATTTCCAATGCGGTGTCATGATCCGATTGCAAACTTCAAGAGTAAACAAACTCTCGCTACTCAGAGTTAGGTTCCTTTATTATTATTACGTTCTTATTTATTGTTATTACCTGCATTCGTTGTTCTTCTCAGACCTTTGGAACTAAACAAACTCTACTTCTCTATGCCATTACGCAACCACTTTTACAAAATGGAAAATAACTTTCAAAAACTTCGATTTTGGAAGCAATGTAATGCGTTTTTAATGTGGGGTATATATTTGTTACGTTTAATAAAAATATATATTTATTTATGTATGTGTAATAGAAGCCTTTTAAACATTAAAAATACAGTTATTATAGTTTCCAGCCTAAACAAACTTAATCTGTGTGTCTCTATGTGTGTTTCCTCCGGTCTCTCTGTGGCTCTGGCTGGGATCTCTCGCCCGACTAGATGCTCGGCGGAGGCTGATTGCCCGGCTGCTGGCCACCAGCATTGCCGGGATTCGCATTCGGGGCGCCGCCCTGCTGCTGGGCACCCACCAGCTGGCTGGCGAAGCTCTGGAACAGCTGCAGCATGTCGTTCGGCATGGCCGGGATCTGTGGCGGTGCACCACCACCTGAAGCTGGAGCACCGCCGGCGCCAGGAGCAGCACCACCTCCGCCAGCATTCGGATTTCCCATATTGGCAAACAACTGACCGATCGTGTTCATCACCATTGGGTTCTGAGTCATCGACTGCAGTTGTTCCAGATCGATTTCAGCGCTGCTGAACAGATTGCGCACCGTGGGATTGGCCAGCATGGCGTTGAGTCCGTCCGTCAGGTGCGAGAGCTGCGGCGGCTGGTTCCTGGCATTCCTGGCCACCTCCAGGTTGTTCCTGTAGTCCGGATTGTCCGGCTCCAGCTCGATGGCCTTGCCGTACGCCTGCTCGGCCTCCGCGAACTTGCCCATGTTGGAGTACGCCACGCCCAGGCGGCAGTACGCCTTGCTGTAGTTGGCGTTGTACAGCAGGGCGGACTTGCAGTCGGTGACCGCGCGCTCGTTGTCGCCGAGGCGGATGTGGGCCGCCGCACGGTTGCAGTAGAATATGGGGTTCTTGGGATCGAAGGCAATGGCCCGGTTGTACTGCAGCAGGGCCTCGTTGTACTTGCACTCCTTCATCAGGCGGTTGCCCTCGTTCTTGATGGAGTCGGCCAGGGCCAAGGATTCCGGATTGCGCTCGATGTACAGCGACTGGAAGAGCTCGAACATGTCGATGTTTTTGGGGGCAACAATGCCGCCGCTTCCGCTGGCGGTTGCATCACCGCCCGGCGCGCTGCCAGTGGTGCTCTGTGTTGTGGCCTCCATCTGCGTGGAGTCCTGCGGCTGGTCCACATCATCGCCCACGTCAAAGGCCGCCTGCAGGCACTGGATCGCCACCTCGATGCTCTCGCTCTGGTCCGGCGACATCACGTCCACCTGCTTCTTCAGGTAGTCGATGAAGCTCCGCACAAAGCTCTGCTGCACTGCGTCCGGCATTTTCGTTTATAGTACTTCAAAATGCTTGTTAAGTTAAATGTGATTAGGCGAAATGTGAGTGTTAGAGCTGGGCAATAAAAAACATCGTTGCGGGGATTCACGCTTCTTGTGCAGCTGGTCACACTTACAGCCCTAATGGCAGGGATATCGATACCAAAACACAGGGTGGTCCATGTCAAAAGCGTGGTTTTGCCAACAGCTGATTTGATATTATTTCTAGCGGCCAAAATGTTCAAGTTTAATTTCGAAGTGGAACCTGAGACGGATACCGATCCAGAGGCCGTTAAAAGTCCATTTGACGGCAAACAAGAAGGTGATACCGAGGAGCCTGACATCAAAGTTATAGAATGGTACCAAGCAGAGAAAGTAAAACCATTAGACAACTTGATATCCACACTCGACTTTTACGAACTGAATGCCAGAGAAAGAGATGTGGGCAAAGCCAAGATACGACACCTTGTGGCCGGGTTTCTCCTGGATGACATTAAGGCTCAAACCCACCTGGACATCAAGAAAGCGGAGGAAAGCCATTCGGATCTAATTGCCGGAGTCTACGAAGGCGGAGCCAAAATCTGGGAGTGCACCGACGACTTACTACTCTATCTAGCCGAGAAATATGAGGACGAATCCTTTTGGAAGGGCAAACGAGTGCTGGACTTGGGTTGTGGCTCCGGATTGCTGGGCATTTATGCCATCAAAATGGGTGCCCAAGTCGATTTTCAGGACTATGTAAGCAGACTTAATTTAAAAGCAAATCTCTATTATATATCGAGTTTATTTCAGAACAGCGATGTCTTGGAATACATTACATATCCAAACATACTGCTCAATGTCGATGAAACTCTTTCTGATGCCGAAAAGTTGGAATTTTTGGAAAAGAAAACTAGTTTGTATGCCGGGGACTGGTCTCATTTTGCACTTCTGACCAATGATCTGGAAAAATATGACCTAATACTGACCTCAGAGACCATCTACAATATAGACAACCAGGAGAAGTTGTTGGAAACCTTTGCTGGACGCCTTAAACCTGATGGAATTGTTTTGGTCGCTGCAAAATCGCATTATTTCGGCGTGGGAGGCGGTCTGGAACAGTTTACGAATAAAATTAAGAAGGGAAATGTGTTTCAAACGGAAAATGTGTGGCAGGCAGAGGAAAACTTGAAAAGAGGGATTCTGCAATTGAAGTTTAAAGAAAGTTAGCATAAATACAATTATTTCAAAGAAAACGTTTTTCGATTTAAATATACCGAAATTTTTTATAAAAGAAATTTAACTCGAGTTGGCAGCACTCGACGCAAAAACTGCGGTGCTGCCAGAATTGCAACGAAAAGTTGTCGGTTTTAGTACGGTACACCCTGCAACAGGGTGCCAACAGTCAGCTGTTATTGTTTTCCGACAAACTGTGAGTACTTCTATAAAACTAATAAAATTCCTCTATCGGCGCTGTAAATGGCTGTTGAAACTCTCCTCCAGAATGAGTGGGTTGGGCCATAATCTAATCTAAACTGTTTCCCGTACACGCTGCCGCTTGGATCATTGTAAAAACCACTCCTTAATACACACGCCGCCTGGCCTAATCGATGTTCCTCATGTCTGCCGGCTCCGGCGATTTTGTGTCTGCAGCCAGGAGATTGGAGCACGAAGAGGCCAGTTTGGGGGCGAAGAGAGCCCTCTGCTGCTGTGAGTACGTCGCGGAGAAGAATCAACAGCGTTCCCATCTCCTAGGATGCTGTTGTAACTGCGAGGACTTTGACTTGGTGTTCACAAGGTACGCAGTCAACTTTAAAGTGTTCTGTCTCTAATTCGTTGTATTCTGTCCCTGCAGACTCGTCACCTGCCGGGCCATTGATCGAAGGAATATAGACGGCATGCTGATCGCCTTCCAGGACCGACTGCGTCTGCCATGGCGCGGTGGAGCCAAACGAATCTCGCCGGCAGCTGTGGCCCCAGCGTTCATTGTCCCCCTAATGCTGGGCCTGGCCACGCTGAACTCCAAGACCGCGGTGGTGCTCATGCTCACCCTTGTGGGCTTCACCGTGTGGGGCATGCAGGTGGCCAAGCGGACGGCCACGCGGACTAACTTCTTCCTCAGCTGGGTGGTCTTTTCCGTGGTCTACATGATCATAATCTTTGAGTTCCAAGTGCCGCTGCTGGAGCTGGCTCCCGAAGAGAACTACGCCCTGATGTTCTTCTCGTGCGCTGCTCTGTACTGTCTCTACTCGACCAAGGCTCTCTCATCGTTGAATCTAGTCTCTGCCCAGTATGGCACCACGCCCAAGGATGAGCTGCCAGGAATCGCGGAGGCTTCCAGCGGGGAGGAGCAGGCGGAGGCGCAGATAACCCTTCAGATGGACAGTGTCCTCGATGACGACGAGGTGGTGGATGTAGACTCTTCTGAGCGTGCGGGCCTGATGCATGGACAGCCCAACATCTGCGAGAGCTGCCGGAAGGTGACTCCCAGGAGGGCCTACCACTGTCCCATCTGCGGCACCTGCGTGAAGAGGCGGGATCACCACAGCTACTGGCTCAACTGCTGCATCGGTGAACGCAACTATGTGTGGTACATCTGCGGGCTAGTATTGGCCGAGGTGGCACTGCTGCTGGGCGCCAACCTGACCCTCACCTCGATATGCCATCCCTTTATGGTGGTGCGACCCTTGGGCTATCCCGTCTTGTTGCCCGACGACTGCAGCGAGGTCTTCGAAAGCTTCGAGTGAGTTTTAATTTAATTTATTTGGAAAGTTTATATTTTGAATGATCCCTCGTAGACTCGGCATTTCCTTTGTGGTGGCCTGCTACGCCCTGCTTATCTCCGGCTACATAGCCTTCATCCTAGCCCGGCAGGCGTACTTGCGGTGGAAGGGCTCCACGCTGCACGAATACAAACGCTCAACGCATGCCGCTGGCAACCGAGGCAACCGCATCTCGAGCCTGTGGCGAGCCCTAATCAAGTGATTAACCCAAAAAAATAAAAGAAAAAACTTAAACACAAGAAGCTTGTCGCGCATAATACTATAAAGTATTTCACTCTCAACGCTGTTCTTAGTAGTTGTACTTAGTCGTAGCGCTTTAAGGTAATTAAAAGCCATTTTAAAATTTATTACAAACTAATACTATGAAACCAAAACAAAACGTGGAACGAATAAAACCAAAATTAAATTAAAAGTCTTATCTACCACAAGCTATCCTCCCTGGGTTTGTAGTCAGGCAGGAGCTCCCAGATCTTGAGGCGCCAGCGCTGGCGTCGCTCCTCCGTCTCCTTCTCGATCTTGAGGATCTGCGGCAGACGTCGCCAGCAGTCCAGGACCTTCCACTTCAGGTGCCTTAAAGTTAAGAAACCAAAATTAAAAACATTTTCTTTAATATTTCTTTAAGGAACTGTTACCAATCGTGATGAGAGAGCGCCTGCCGCGTCTTGGTGTCCTCGATCATCCGACTGTGCGTTGTGTACTTGAGCCATCTGCCGAACCAGTGCTCCATGGCATGGAGAGCGTGCCAGTCGATGGCCACTTGCATCTTGCTCCGCTCATTCTGCGCATACAGCATCCAGGCGAAGAGGGCGCGACGCTTGACGATTCTATGCCAGCACATCTGCGCCTTGACCAGCTTCTCCCGTTGCTTGTACGCCGTGTAGTTACGCCACGACTGGAAGGCGTTCTTAGTGAACATCCGTCGGCGGAACTCCTCGCTCTTGACCAGGTTGTCGCGCTTCCGCTGCAGCAGGCGCTTGAAGCCCTCCATTCCGATGCGGCGGAGCAGCAGGCGACGGCTGAACTCCACGGCCTTGCGCTGGTTCTCAATGAACCTTTGGCGTTCGCGCTCCTTCAGAATTTTGGCCATTTTCTCTTGACGACGTTTCTCCTTGAGGACCTCGATCCTTAGGCGCTTGGCTTCCTCATCTTCCTGGCGCTGTTGGGGAAAATATAATCAAATTCCAAAGATTTTATATTCTAAGGACCAACCTTTGCCTCCTCGAGAGCCACCTTGGCCGCCTCTCGTTCCGCATCCGCCTGGGCTCGCCTCTGACGAGCCTGTTCGTGGCGCACACTGCGTTCCATGGCCCGCTCCTGCATGTGCTGCAGGAAGCGTGGCTGCAGCAGTGCCTTGCCCTGAAGCCGGGCCATCTCCTCGTCGTCCGCATCGCGCAGACTGCCGATTAGCTGCAGGCACTTGGCCTTGGCCTTCGCCTTGGGATCCCCGCAACGGATAACTGTCTTAAGCTCTTGCTTGAGATCCTCGCGCGCCTCCTTGGCCTCGTCGCTGAGCTTGCTCAGCTTCAGCTGCATAATGAGACGCTCCTGTCGCTCCAGCTTGATCCGCTGCAGGTCAATGATGTCCTGCTGAACTTTGAGTCTAGGTGGAGAGGTAAATTATTACTTAATTAAATGTATCTAAAGTCTTACTTATTCTTGAACTGTTTCGCCATCTTCACGGCCTCTTCTCGCTTCTCCAGGCACTTCTTAGTGATCTTGTTGGTTTCGGCAGCTCCGTCTGTGGCTTGCACCGTGCGCTGGCGCTTCTTCTCCTGCCGCACCTTGTCCAGAAACGCGTTGATCTTCTGGACCCGATTGTCCCGCGCTTGGCACACATGTCCCTGCTCCCGCTCAATCTTCTCGAGCGTTGTGAAGTGTATCCACTTGAGGAAGTACTTGCGCATTATCACCAACTGGGTGTTGGCTCTGGCCTGGAACAGCTGGTCGATGATCTTCTGCTTCTCGTGGGTGGGCGCCGCATCCAATCCCTCGTCACTGTCGCTGGACTCCAGCTCCGGGGGCTCTGGCTCCTTGGGCTTCACCACCACCTTGGGAAGTTCGATGCGGCGAATGACCAAGGCCTCGGGCTCGGGTTCTGGCTCTGGATCTGACTCCCCTCCGATGGGGTAGGTGATCGGCGTTGGAGTCTTCTTTTGAGGCAGCTGAAACTGCACGTGCTTCGTGGCATTGGGCAACTCCTTGTCCAGCTGCTCGTTCTGCTCCTCGGCGGCCTCCAGCTGGAGTTCGTAAAGGGCTTCCTCGGCCAAATCAGATATCACGGAGTCGATGCCGTCGCTGGTGTTGGAGCAGGTGGAGGATTCCCTCTGCAGTTGCGGCGGATTGTCTTCCTGCTGCTGCTCCTGCTTATTTTCCTCCTGCAGCTCCTCCTCGTGGCGAACGGTGCGAACATGGAGCATCTGACGCTCGGCTGCAGCTCGCATGGGACGGAAAAACTCCTCTGTGGATGTCAACGGACTGGGAGTGCGACACCGCAGGAGTTTTGCCTTGCTCTCATCCGCCTGAATTTGCTTGGCGAAGTTGCGATACTCAAGGCAGTCGAAGGATAGCGCCTGCTCCTCCAGGAACGATGGTAACTCCACTACCTGAGCCTGCTGCTCCGCCGCCCACTCGTGATCCATGTCCGCCTCCCTCTCCGGTTCCGGTCTCAGTTGCCTTATCAGACTCTTTGTGGCCGCCGCCTTGGTCTCGGCACACATCTGGGTCATCTGGCCCAAGGCCTGGACGGGAGTGCTGTAGAAGTTGTCTATATGCTGGGCCGCCTGGGTGAGACTCTCAACCAGCGGCTTGTGGTTTAGTTTGAAGTCCGGCTTGGTGGGCGGCACCTTGTGCGATTTGCTTCGCTGGAACTGCCTGGCCAGTTGCTGGCGAAACTTTTCTAGCTGGTGGTCAACGAAGCGCTGCTCCACCTCCAGGTTGTGCGCCTTGGTGGCTTCCAAAGTGCTGCCATGGGCCATGGTGGCCAAGGGCAGCTTGTGGGGTATTTTCTGAAACTATTTTGAGTAAATATATAAGTTAAGATATTTAAACTAAATATTTATGATTTAAAATTGTATAAATCAGTTTTGGGATGCATTAATCCCTCACCATCTTATGCCGCATATCCATAATCACACTGGGGTTCAGCTGCTTGGGCTCATCGCCTTCGATCAAAAGGCGCTCCTGCCGCTTGCCCACATAGTCCACCTCGATAAATCGCCGCACTGCTTCCGTCTTCAGGCCCAGAGGATTGGCCTGTTGATGCCGTTTGCGAATGCGATCCCAGCGGGTGTCCTTATTTGGCTTTTCTCGACGTTTTAAATGCGACATTGTATATAAATATTTAATTAAATTCAGCTAATATTTATATTTAAACGTTCCTTGAATTCAAAAATGAAGAAAGAACTGAATAGATGGGAAAATTTTCATAAACAAATTGAATATGTTGACTTGGCAACCAAACCTGCCGGCCGGAGAAAAGCAACCCCTGTTGGCATGTACATATTGATAGAATCCTTTGGAATTGATATAAATAAATACAAGAAATAACCAAATCGATTTGCATTCGAAGCTAAGCTTATTCCAGTTTAATCGTTATAAAGTTTGTATAAATGCCATAAATATTAGATAAGTCGATAGGTAACAAGAATTTTTGTTTTGGGGACTGCAAGCTTAGTTTAGCAATTAATTTCATGTTGGTTGAGTGGACGACTTCGATTCTAGCCAGCAGCGGGGTCCTTCTTGGCCTTGTCCTTCTTGCCCTTTTGCTTTTCGGCGGCAGCAGCCAGCTCCAGATCAATAGGCGCCGGCTTGACGAACGGAATCTCATCCTGGAACTTGGCCGGCATGTACTTCTTCAATGGCTCCGGCACCTTGATGCCCGTCTCCGTCTGGTGCGTCTCCAGGATGGCGCAGATGACGCGGGTGGCGGCGCACATGGTGGCGTTCAGCATGTGCACGTAGTCCACGGCAGCGTTCATCTTCTTGGTCTGGCCGTAGCGCACCAGGAGGCGACGTGCCTGGTAGTCCAGGCAGTTGGAGCAGGAGACCAGCTCCCTGTAGGCGCCGCTGCCTCCGAACCAGGCCTCCAGATCCAGCTTCTTGGAGGCGGCATGGTTGAGGGCTCCGGAAACGATGTTCACCACGCGGTAGGGAATGCCCAGCGTCTGGCAGAACTGCTCGGCGTTGCCGATCATCTCGTCCATCATCTCCCAGGACTTGTTGTCGTGCGGCGAGGTGAGCACGAACTGCTCCACCTTCTCGAACTGGTGCACGCGGAAAATGCCGCGCGTATCGCGTCCGTGGGAGCCCACCTCCTGGCGGAAGCAAGTGGACAAGCCAGCGTACTTGATGGGCAGCGAGGCCTCTGGCAGCCACTCGTCGCGATGGTAGGCGGCAATGGGCTGCTCCGAGGTGGCAATGAGGTACTTCTCGTCCACGCCCACCTCCTCGGCCTTCTCGCTGCCCTTGCCCACCACCTTGTAGAGCTCCTCGTCGAACTGCGAGAGCTGGGCCACCTCCTGCATGACCTCCTTGCGCATGAAGAAGGGCGTGTAGAGCGGAACGTAGTTCCGTTCGTACAGCAAGTGCAGGGCGTACTGGATGAGTGCCTGCTCCAGAAAGACGGCGGCTCCAGTCAGGAAGTAGCCGCGGCCGCCCGACACCACGGCTCCCTTCTCGGCGTTCATGCCGTCGATCATCACGATGAGGTCCACGTGCGAGTACTTGCCGCGCTTCGTGCAGTCCCCGAAGGTCCTCTCCACGCGGTTCTCCTCCTCGTCGTTCGACACCGGCACCGACTCGTGCAGGTGGTTGCCCACCTCCCTGAGGGCCGTGTTTCTCGCCTGCTCCGCCAGCTCGAGGGTCTTCTGGTTCGCCGCCATGGCGTCGTCAATGAGCACGCGCAGCTGTTTGATCTGACTCACCGTCAGCGGCTGCAGGGTCTCGGCCACGATCTCCGAGAGGTTGATGTCCGCCGGCGGGTCCTCGCTCATGGCGCCCACCGGCTCCTTCTTCTTCATCTTCTCGCCAATGACCTTGCTGCAGATGTTCTTCACCTTGTTGAAGTTGTCGGCTTGGTGCCGGCACTGACGCCACTCCAAGTCCTTGTTGATCACGGTGTCCACCAGCGCCACGTCCTTGAAGCGCTTCTTCTGGTTGTCGCGCACGGCATCGGGATTGCCGCCCTTGTCGCCGCGAAACAGATCCAAATCCAAAACCATAATAGTTACTTTAATTTAACTTTTTGTTTAGTTTATTTCACAACGTGGCTGGAAACAGTGTTGCCAAATGCAAATTTCGCTTTTGCCCTAAAAAATCTCAATATGATGAAATGTCGATTGTATTATCGAAACATGTCTTTGGCATCAGCTGATAGGTTTGGTATTTCCAGATAGTAACGAAATTAATTGATTTTATATGAAGTAGGATTTTAAGTCATAATGGCAATATTTTTACAACATTTAAACAAATAATGATACAATTATATAATTAAATATCTTGATTCAAGCTTTACAGAGTTTCTTGATCAATTTTTGCTCAAAACTAAAGGTTAATCCGTATTCCGTTACTATCGTCACTAGTTAAAACAACCTTTTCACCTTTATAAACATCGTCATTAGCCGTCCAATAACCGTCAAAATCGAGCAACAATAATACACTTCGGACCGGATTTCCACGTAAAGCCAACGATGAGCTTCATTGACCAGGAAGTGACGGAGTTTCGGGCCAAATGTGAGAAGCAGGTGCCGCACACCAAGATCATCATTTGCTCCAGCTCGCTGATCCGGGTTGACATTTATCCGGAGCGGCCCAACCGCTCGATGACGGTGTGCCTCCGCTTCCCGGAGAACTACCCGCAGAGCACGCCCATCCTGGTGGAGCTGAAGAGCCGCATCTACTCCGACAAGCTGCTGTCCGAGCTCACCCGCCTGATTGATGACTACGCCGCCGATTTTCTGGGCAAGCCGCAGGCCCTGCTGGTCGTCGCCTTCGCCCAGCAGTATTTGACCGATAATCCGCTGTGCGTGTGCCTGGACGAGATCAAGCAGCTGCGGGCTGACGTAAAGGCACCCGGGAGCTCAACGGAGAGCCAGTTGAAGCTGAAGCAGAAGAACAGAAGCGTGGAGCTGGTGGCCAAGGGAGGCCTCTACACCTACAGAGTCACCGCTGGCGTTCCCGAGAGCTATCCGATGCAGAGCGTGGAGCTGAGCGGTCAGGAGTCCAATCTGCCGGCCGTACTCGTGCGGTACCTGAACGGCCAGTCGCGGGAGATAGCCCGCCAGTGCGTGGAGCCACCGATCCGCATCAGCAAGGAGGCGCTGGCCAATTTTCGGCCGGTTAGGAGCCTGCACCGATCCCTCAAGTTCTGCTTGGAGGCCACGCGGGACTTTCATATCGAACTGTGCCCCATTTGTGATAATACCGTGTTGCCGGAGGATCCGCAGGATGTCGAACTGGACGACAATGCGGACTCCTACATCGAGCGCGTCTACTGCGGTCACCTGTTCCACCAGGGGTGCCTTAAGAAATACCTTTCCGAGCCTCCGTTCCCCAAGGGGGGCAAACTGTGCCCGGCCAAGCGCCGCCATCCGCGATCCGATGCTCAGACCTACATGGGAAGACCCCAAGTTGCGCCCAGTGGTGGAGCAGCCCTACCCAAGGCTCCCGAGGATGGTGTTTGCGGCATTAAGCTGGCCCACGATCGCTGGGTAGTTAGTGTGAAGACGGCGGAGGCGCGCTGGGCCCAGAAGCAGGCTCGCCAGCGGGAGCTGGAGGAGGTCGTGGACTTCCTGCAATAACAGAGAGTTCAACTCGGAGGCTGTCTACTGTATGTGGTTATGTATTTTGTGATTTGTATTCGAATACGCTTATATTGCTAATGAAATAAATAAAGTGAAGATGAAGTGCGACTAGGTTGGTTTTTTGGGAGCGTCTTGTGTCTGTCCTAACTAGTTCTAGAGTCTTTTCCTTGAACTTTCAGAGATTTGGATTGAGCTATATACCCTTTCAAAAGGGTAAAGGAAATACCTAATAATACAACTAAAAATATTCGAATTCTTTCGAATTTTAGGAAAGTAATAGTGAAACCAGTCTGCATCGTTTTCGATTCCGAGTTAAAGTAATGCAACTAATTATAAAGTTATTGTTCGGAACGAAAACCAGATAAAGGTATTATAGTTGAGCCCTAGTGTCGATAATTGCGCTGGAAGCCCTTTGGGTGCCGGCTTAATTGTCTAAACTTCAGAAATCCGTGACTATTTCATCATCTTCGTATCGCTTGATGGGATCCCCCTTGATCAGCGCTGAGATTAAACTGCAAATGGAATTACAAAGCACCTTAAATCAGTTCTGTGACCAGTTTGCAGCAACGATTCACTCACCAGTACAGCGCCACAAAGAACATGACAAAGTAGTAGCCCAGGTAAATCATACAATTCCTCAGGTGGACCTTCAACAGGCCACGACTGTGTATGTCCACCGGATCGTAGACTCCCAGGCTGTCGCGTCGCTGGCGGTGCATCTCGTAAAATAACCACAACACCATCGGCAGATTGATGAGGAACATTATCCAGTGGCCGCCCAGCAGTAAGAGAACGCAGAGCAGGGCGTGGGATCCGAACTTGGGTATGACCCAGAAGTTGAGTCGCCGGCAACACTCCTGGGCGTTCAAATAGTCACACTCCAGGTCCGCCAGTGTCAACACCTAGGCAAAGTTCAAACTAATTAAGTTTTCTTTGAACGGAAAATCACAACTCACGTAGTAAATAAGGAGCAACAGAATGGCCCCATAGACCAAAAGGGTTATACAAAACGTCGCTGTTTCGGGCAGAAACATAATTGAGCTGGAGATTCACTTTTTAACTTATAATTACGAGTTTTTCTTGTTTATATTTACAAATGTTTTAGCATTGTTTTTCTCGTTTTGCCGATAACGGGGTTTTATCGATAACATGTTATTGCTAAAAATATACCGATTAAAAATACTATAAATATACCAGTATTTTAACGGATTTTAAATTTGATTTTGAATTTATTAATTATTCATTTATTTTTTTTAATGTTTTTGCTATTTTAAGATTTTTTAAGGTATCACAAGATATTTATATAGTTAAAAATGGTTTATATAGTTTAAAAACAATTTTAATAATCTACAAGCCAGATGAGCATTGGTATAGCCAGGACAAGTACATCTTCTATGACTGTGTCGTGTGTCGTATAAGGGTCAGCTGATGATTCAACAAAATTAAATAAGCTTCACAATCATTAAATTAAGATTTAGAAATGTATTTTGGCTATTTTGATTTATATTTCTGAACTTCCCTTTTAACGGTCGCGAGCTTTAGCAATCGATAACTTATCGCTGAGCGATGTGTTTTTGACATTTCATAACTTTCAGCTGTTTTCTGAGCCAACGGTCACACTTGGCCTAAAACATAAACAAACTGCAGTTTTCTTAATATTTATTTGATCGAAAATAATTAATTTAAGATCCTTGTCTGCAATGCAGACTGCCGGAAGCAATACAATCCTCGCCCTGAGGCAGTTCGTCTTGCTGGCGCGGCGCCACTGCTCGGCTTCGGCTCAAACCACCTACGCCACCTCCCAAACAAATGCCGGCCAACCGCCACCGCCATCGAAATCCGGCGAAGGCAAGATGCGTGGATGGCAGCTGCACAGCTATGGGGGCATCGAAGAGCTACAGCTCTCGGACAAGCTGAAGATACCCCAAATACGCAGCTCCAATGAATGCCTCGTTCGGATTCGCACCACGGCGGTGAATCCCATCGACCTGGCCATGCTCCGGGGATACGGCGCCTCGGTGCTAAACAAAATGCGCTGTCAGCCGGGCGATGGCATCGAGTTTCCGCTCACCCTGGGTCGCGAGTTCTGCGGCGAGTTGGTCCAGAAGGGCATGGGTGTTCCAAGTGACACACTGCCACTGGGAACTCGAGTCTGGGGAGTGGTACCCGTACAGGCCAGTGCCGGAGCTCACGCGGAATATGTGGCAGTGCCTTCTTACTGTGTAGGTCAATCCAACTTTGTACTCTAAAAGGTGTTCTTAAACCTTTTTCCCTTCCAGCTTGCCCCGGCACCCAAAGAGCTGGATGACAGCGAGGCAGCCAGCGTGCTCTACGCTGGATTGACTGCCTGGTCGGGTCTCTACATCACAGGAGGCCTGGGCGGACCCTGCGGTGCAGTCTCTGCTGACGGCGGTGGTGCTCACAAGCGGGTCTTGGTTCTCGGTGGCTCCGGAAGCGTTGGCTCTGTGGCCATACAAATGCTAAAGTCACAAAAGGCACAAGTACTGGCCACTTGCAGCGAAAATGCCACTGAAATGGTGCGCAATCTGGGAGCCGACTTGGTGGTGGACTACAACAACAGCGAAGCCATGGAGGAGCTCTGCAAATATGCACCGTACGACATTGTTCTGGACTGTTCCGGCCAAGGAGGCGAGAAGGCGGCGGAATTGAAGTTTGATTTCCGGCAATATATAACCTTCTCGTCGCCATTGCTGGCCAATATCGATAAGCAGGGATTGGGCCTGGGAGCACTGAAGAATGTGTTTGACTTGGTCCAGACCAATGTTAGGTCCGTATCCCAGCGCGGCGGCCTGGTCAAGTGGGGATTCTTCAGTCCCGCTCCGCAAGGCATACAATTCCTACACAAACTTGTAGAGCAGCGCAAGGTCAGTGCTTGAATCCGCAACGAGAATATTTTTACTAATACTATTTCCCCTACTTGCGCTTTCAGCTGATGCCGCAGATCGATAGCAGCTACGGCTTTGGGGATCTACCGCAAGCCTTTGAGAAGATGAAAGGCGGACACTTGCGCGGCAAGATTGTGGTGACGGTTTGAAGGGTGGAGGGAAAAGGCTGATGTTGAGCTTTTGTTGCTGTTATATTAAACGCCCGTGTTTGTTAATTTAAAGCACTGTGCAAATTACTTTCTGAAACAGCGACTTTGACCGAAGCTCCGGCCCGGTGACGCAGTTTCTAGTTCACCTCACGGCCCGGCATTGCATCACGGGGCTTAACGTTTGTACGAGTTTGTATAGCCGATTTACTGACGCATATCACTATTTTTTGTTATAAAAATTAATCGACGATCTTCCCGTTCGATTAAGGATCACCTTTAAATCACCGTGAAAAAGCCAGACGTCGCAGCCTCTGCGGGTCGTCCAGCGGCTAGACTGAAGGGCAACTGATCGGTGTTTCACAATCAAGCTTCCAGGCTTTTTGCAGCTCTATTGGCCAAATTAGTGATTCAACTGATCATAAAACTATTCCGGGACAACACGACACACGCCGGCGCCCGCGTAAATTTCCGTGCGTCCAATTTTATGTCATCGACTGCCTGCCTGCCTGGCTAGCTGGCCAATACCCAGATTTCTTATCAGCCAGCACGCGGGCCGCCTCCGTTAATCACATCGTTCTCATGCGTTCCCAACCGCTCCCAGGCATCGGAACATGAGCTATCGCCAAGGTCGAGGCTTTCCAAAAAATAAAAATAACAAAGCCTCTCCATCACCGCTATCATCCGACGTAGCCGGCAAAGAAAGCGAAGAGTGCACGCGTCTCTGTTTTGTTTTGGTTTTTATTAATAGCTCTCAATTTGTTACTGGGTCCCGGCATTTCTTGATATGAAGGAGCATGTTTGATGGTTGCTAGCCGGCTTTCAAATGCACTGTGAAAACGATATATAAATGTAAACTTATAACTAAAGAGTGTGCAGTAGAGTCTGATTACCTATCCTTTTTAGCATTTACTTTATGCTTCGAAATGTCAAGTTCATGTTAGAGTGGCTATACCTCTTGACTAGAGTATTTCCAAGAGGAAAATTTGTCGTCTGAGCTTTGTGAAGACCTTGAATTCTCTCCCAGAGCTTATCGTACGTTTGAATAAAATATCAGCTATTATTGGGAAAAATTGCCAAGGCAGTAACACATCTGAGTGTACTTGTCTGGAAGCATAATGTAATGTCATCCATTAAGTTCTTTGGATTTAGTCTGAACTTTTTCAACGTGTTTACATATGTTTTTCCCATGTCACTCACTGGGAGGCAGTGGAATCATAGGTGACCCAAGGAACTTGACTTTTAAAAGGGTAAACAACGCTTACAGAGAAAAAATAATAGAATTGTTTCTTTTCATTATTTGCATTTAATTTAAAAAGAAATGGGTCTCGTACATTTGCATGAATTAAAGCTCGATTCGCTATAAATAATTAATTACATTTAATGTGGTTTGTTTAACAAATGTCTATGTTTGGAAATTCACTCATTAGTCTCTCATATTAGTTGCTCACATTGTTTTGAGCCCTAGTAACCTTTGCTTTGTTGGTCTTTTGCTACACACTTATTGTTAATAGAAATCTCTTGGAAACAGTAAAATTGTATACAATTTATTTTTGTAGTGGAGACTTTATACAAATTTTGAAATGAATTATGTTGAGTCAACATTGTTGCCTTTACTATTGGAATTGATCAGTCGTGATGATAATCTGTGTAAGTTCTTTATTATTATATTTTATATAACTTACCAAAAATTGTAATATTTGTTGTTGCTTATTTGTATCAGGCAGCACAGTGGATGAACTGACGAAGGCCGTGAAAGATTTAGTGCTGACGGAGCATATACATCCTTTCGACAACCTCGAGATGGCAGTGAGATTTGCGCTCGAGGTGGGCTCCAACATAGGACTCCTTACATTCACCGACGATTCGTTCCTCGTTCCCTTCAACTTCAGAGCCAAGAAGCCAGCTCCGACAAAGAAGTACACTTCTGCGCAAGGGCGCAAGGCCGTCAAGAGAGTCCTGGCCAAGTCCAGGGTCAAGTCGAAGTCCAAGGCCAAGGCATGTGCGAAAAAGCGTCCGGGAAAGAAGCTTGTCTGGGAGAAACAGGCAGGCTGCAAGGACGTTCGTAAGAGAGACGGAAAAAATCAAAAAGCCAAGCCGAAGAAACGACTTTAGAAGACTGGAATGTAATTGGTGTTCTTGAAACAGACCGCTGCAGCTGCCATGGGGAGGGGGCTTTCGACAACTGGGTTATCCAGCCGATGTCAGCTGCGATGGCACACACTTGGACTAATTACCAGGGCATGGGCACAGAAAAATAAATATACAAAATCAGCGGTACACCTGTCCCTCTCCTGGGCAGCGCAATTTCTATTCAATTTAGTCGGAAAGTTAGAGGCAGGTTTTTGCATAAAATTGAATAATTCAACGGCTGGCGATGGCGATTTTGTCGCAGTCATAATGAAATCGATTGGGGTTTGCTTATTCGTGGTTACGCGAACAATTAAAAATGCGTATTTCGGTGGCCACCGATCCCCGCTGTCCCCGCGGACCGAATCCATATAAAGAACTCGACGGGTTCGGCCCTTCTTCAGTCTGTCTGCGGAACAAGTCGGATCCATACGTGCCCACCAAAAAGGATATACCATATCGAGCTCGAGTTAGATAAAAGGACTATTTACCCGATATATCCAATATCCTTTTTGCTATTAGCGGAACACAAAAAGGATACGCGATCAGTGAACTAAAGGGACCGTGAAATAGTGATTTAATTTCCCTTTAAAACGCATTACGTTCCAAACAAGTGTCGCATCGAAAGTGAGTCAAGTGCAATTGTGGCGTGTTTTCGCTGTCTGGATCTATTTTTTTTCCCCTATATTTAAATAATTAACGTAACCGTTCATTGGAATAAAGAACTGCGTCTGGATTAAGTTACACACACGTGCCTAAAAAAAAAAAAACGTACACTGACCTAAAGAACTTGCGTAATAAGTATGGTTTTTTACACAAACGTTTTTCGAAAGTGCAATAAAAAGTATACCAAAATGTATATTGATCTTTGGAAGGAATAATAAATATTCTCGAAACATCCTTCAAAATGCAGAAAAAGTATCTAATTTTGTGATAATCTTTGGAGAAAATAGTAAATATTCGTCAAACATCCTTAGAAAGGAAACAAACTGTCTATATTTTTGTGTTAATCTTTGGAGAAAATAATAAATATTTTCGAAACATCCTTCAAAAAGAAAATACTGTCTCTAATATTGTGTTAATCTTTTGAAAAATTAATGAATATTCTTGAAGCATCCTACAAAAAGAAGAAACTGTCTCAAATTTGGTGTTAATCTTTGGAAAAAATTATAAATATTCCGGAAATGTCCTTCAAAAAAAGAAACTACCTCTAATCTTTGGAGAAAATAATAAATATTCTCGAAACGTCTTTAAAAAAGAAGAAACCATCTTTTGTTTTGTGTCAATATTTATCGTATGAAAATTTGATTATTTAGAAACAAATACCCTCTAAATTCTGGTTTGTATGACAATTAGAATTAAAGAAGAATTAATTTGAATTAAATAGCTTGTTTCCTTGAAAGGATATGCAATGTGCAAATAAAACATCCAACATTAGTTCGGTTTTAATATAATATATGACAAATTTTTGTAAGTTTCCTTACTATAATCCTTTTGGCTTTTTTTATTCTAGTTTTATAAATATATATTACCTACCAGAATGGCACCTTAACTCGTTTAATTTTCTAGAAAAAATATCTTAAAAAGTATTTAAAATATTTGTATAAATCTAGCCAGAGCTTTTAATTAAAAAGAGTTCATAAAAAAGACAAGTGTTGTATTTTCTATTTATTCTTGAAACCAAAATCCAAGTATTATTCAATCTCCAGCCCATTAAATTGAAACCACACTTGGTATTCCAACAATCTTGAAATCCTCAGACTCCAAATCTACGTTCGAGGCCCCTTTTGAACCCAGCAGACACTTCTGCGTTCGTGGCACGCGCCACATTTCGATTATGCGAGTACTTTTTCGGGGATAATGGAAATAATAATATTCCAGCAACTGCTTATCAGGGCGCTATCCCTATCCCCCAGGTGCAGTGCACGCACTGGAGCGCTGGACGTCTGTAATCTCGAGAGCCGGCAGCTCCCGTGACCTGGCAACAGGAAACCCAGTGCTGTGACCCGCACCCTTACCCTGCTGCTGTCCGGACTACGAAAGCTGCCGAGTCGGCGAGTCGTACGATCGGTGCACACATTCAGTGGTGATAGGAGGAGGAAAGGTGACTGCTGCTGCTGCTGCTGCTGCTGCTGCAGCGGCCCCTTATCAGTCCGCAAAGCGACAATATTCGCATAAAATCAAGCCGAGAGCTACGACCATTTCTGGATCGATTGCCATCTAGTGCTTACTCATTGGAAAAAATAAACCTTATCTATGAATCTTAGATTTGGCGATTATATTAGTCACTTGCCCCACTATGAAGTTGTGAAAATTCTACAACAAAAAATGCTCTTCAATTCTGCTATCTCTTAAGAGTTTATTTATTTTTTCGGAAATGAATTTGCAATCTTACGAAAACATTGAATTCTTTATAACTATAACTCAAGATATGGTTACTGGACTTCTAACGAGTCTTATCAATACACTTAATATGAAGGGAAATTGATAAACCTTTGAATTCCTATGGAATCTTTTATAAAAAATATGCTGATTTTGATAACCTAAGCGGAATTAAATCGGTTTAATTTTTTGTAAATCCTCTAACAAATGTGAAGGTTAAATTTGCTAGCAAAGAGTACTGATTTCAACTCTGAAATATAGAGTATTATTAAAATTGTTAGCATATATTTATTGATCGGCACTTGCAATCTTACAATTATATACAAAACAAATTTTGTTTGAGGAATATTATAGACTTCATATCTATACAACTTGTTTTGAACTTTAAAACTCGATAAATTTCAATAGGTAATTGTCTAGACATTTTAAAACGAAATCTATGATGTCTTTATTTGGCTCATAATTGCCTATTTGTTATCAGGAATGTATTTGTTTATTATTATTATTTGGTATTTATTATTTGATATTAAATTGGGTGCGTATGACCTACATTTTATGTGGTAAAAACTTATGCTGGAAATACAATAGTTATTGATGCAGCCTAAAAATAGGGAAAAAATCTATTAAGCTTTAAAATATATTTATTATTATATTACATTACATATTAATATTTATTAGACCAAATCTTTGTATAAATTCCTAGATCTCCGCATAGTTGGGCAGCTTGAACCCGAGCCAGAGACTTAACCAGCAGGATGCCCAGTAAGAAGAAGCCGCAGGCAGAGACCCCAGCTGGCGAGGATGGGGATATCGTGATCTCGGGTATCTCCGGTAAACTGCCGGAGAGCAGCAACATTGAGGAGTTCAAGTACAACCTGCTCAATGGCATAGACATGGTCACAGATGATCCCAGGCGCTGGGAGGCGGGTAAGTACTCCTTAAACAGCTTAAAAATTCTAAAAACCAAAACTAGAGCATTTGTACAACAAAATGGAATTGATTTGCTTTGCAAACGCACTTAATTCGAAGCTCAAATACCGGGCCAAAGTCTTCCCTCGGCTGCAAAAATCGAAAACAATGGAATTGACTCACGCACACAACCATCCCCCAAGCCAAGGCGATTCTCCCCTTCGCGGAGCTCCGTTTTTGTGTATTTCTGATCGACCATACAATTCCCAACTGGTTATCGTAAACATTCCACAGAGAGTCCCTCGTTGTCGGTGCTTAAGTCAATGTCTTGAACTTCGCTTCGGCGATGAATATTGCACCAATTTTATGACCAACAACGGAGCATAAGTAAAGACATTCATTATATCCGAAACAATTTTTTGAAGTGCCTGGCGCGTTTTCCGCCGGGCCATTGTGAATAAATTTAAAAACTGGTTTAGATCGAAGCCTAAGCTAATCCCTTTAAACTTTTATGGGGTCTGAAAACGGTATAGGGAATAGCTCTCTAAATCGTTTACCTGAAGCGCTGAGCTTTTAAACCTTTTTTGTTATAAACAAAACCAACAAATTTTAGATTTCCTTATAGATTATAATTATAGATTTCCTTTTCCATGACCCATTTCCATGTCTTTTTTTAAGGCATCTATGGCCTTCCCGAGCGCATGGCCAAAATGAAGGACTCCGATTTGGAGAAGTTCGATGATAAATTCTTCAGCGTCCATCAGAAGCAGGCGGAGCTGATGGACCCCTGCATGCGCATGCTGCTCGAGCTGACCCACGAGGCCATCATCGATGCCGGCATCAATCCTGTCCAGCTGCGCGGCAGTCGGACCGGCGTCTACATCGGGCTCTCCTTCGTGGAGACGGAGCACGAGATACCCAACATGGAGCCGAGCACAATCAATGGCTACTGCTTGACGGGATGTGCGCGGGCCATGTTCGCCAACCGAATCTCGTATACGTTCGACTTTAAGGGTCCCAGCTTCATAGTGGACACCGCGTGCTCCAGCTCGCTGGTGGCCCTGAATCATGCCTTCGCGGACATGCGGGCGGGTCGCTGTGATTACGCCTTGGTGGCGGGCGTGAATCTCATCCTGAAACCGATCTTTGCCCTTCAGTTCCTGCGGCTGGGCATTGTGAGCCATGATGGCGCTTGCAAGACTTTCGATGCGGCGGCCAATGGCTATGCCAGAGCGGATACGTGTGCCGTGGTCCTGCTCCAGCGGAGGAAGGAGGCCAAGAGGATCTATGCCAGCATCCTGAATGTGCGCACCAACACGGATGGCTTCAAGGAGCAGGGCGTAACCTTTCCGGACGGACGCATGCAGCACACACTGCTGGAGGAGACCTACAGCGAGATCGGACTGAATCCGGACGAGGTGGTCTACGTGGAGGCGCATGGCAGTGGCACACCCGTGGGCGACGACCAGGAGGCCAATATGCTGAGCAATTTCTTCTGCCGGCCCTCGCGAACAAGTCCCCTGCTTATTGGATCCGTCAAGTCCAACATGGGCCATGCCGAGCCTGCTTCGGGTGTCAGTGCTCTGGCCAAGATGATCATTGCCATGGAGGAGGGCGTGATCCCGAAGAATCTCCACTACCGCACACCAAATCCTGCGGTTCCAGCCTTGGTCGACGGACGCCTCAAGGTCGTGGATCGGAATCTGCCCTGGCAGGGCGGCATTGTGGGTCTGAACTCGTTCGGCTTTGGCGGTGCCAATGCCCATGTGGTGCTCAGGTCGCATGCGAAGTCCAAGGCCCCCAGAGCATCCGCCAAGGCAGTGCAGGCGGAGCAATCCCTGAGGCTGGTCACCTGCTCCGGACGTACCGAGGAGGCTGTTCAGAAGCTGCTAACAGTGGCCACCGAACATCGGCAAGATCAGGAGCTGCTAACCCTTATCAACGATATCCACGCTCAGCCGATTCCCCTGCATCCCTTCAGAGGATATGCAGTTTTGGGATCCAGCGGTTCCGTCAAGCAGGAGGTGCTGCCCTTCGAGGAGGAAGAGCGACCAATTTGGTTTGTTTATGCCGGCATGGGAAGCCAGTGGCCCAGCATGGCCAGGGATCTCATGCAGCTGGAGGTCTTCCGGAAGTCAATAGAACAATGTGCCGAGGTGAGTTGGATTTGGGATTCATTTTCTTAAATTATTGAATGTGTCTTAAAGTGTTTTTAAAGCCATAAACAACATACATATATAAAATATAATTAAAATTAGAAATTTTTAAATCGGGTTTGGGACCAAGTTCATATACATATATTTCATATACTTATTATAGTTCAATTTTTACAAAATCAAAACCTAAGAATGCATATTCCTTCCCCTCTTTCCCTGAACAGTTATTTTCTTTTACCTGAGACCATCCCCTATTTTCTTATATATGTTGCCTATCTTAAGGTGCTTTCTTTTCCTTCTTGCCTTCGCTATAATTCCCAACCGCTTCTAGCTTGTGCCAAGTAGAGAGGTTCCAGTTTTGGTGTTGGAAATCACTCTGGCTTCTCTTCAGTTGTCGAATAAATCTTTCGCCTTTTACTAAAGATTTCCGTGGAGAGGAGCACTCTAATGAGTCTAAAATAATTTTTGGTAGTGCCCATGTTCCGACGTGGGCCATAAATAATAAATTTAACATTTAAAAATAACTAACAAAAGTTAGTTAAGCTTAAAGCTTCTAAATAATGAAGCAGTTGGTTGAAATTACCCCTACGTATGTTCTTCGTAATGCAATTGCATTACAACAAGTTATTATGCATAAAAATGACTTATTATCATCGTCTATCGGTAAATTCAACAAATAGTTCTTTTGCTCTCAAACGAGTTTACTGAACTGCCAATAGTTATTCTAATGATGCTATATGATGGTACTTATAAATTACTAAATAAAGTAAATAATTTATTAAATTGTCAATATTTATTCGAATGACATGATCGCAAATTATTATCTACTTATAAATTACTAAATAAAGATAAATAAGTTGGTAAATATAACTTGGATTTATATTAAACGTTTTATTTAATATCTACTTACCGACTTATTGACTTCTTGTTTAATACGCATTTTAACATTTGTTACTTGGCATACTCTAATTAAAATGAAATTTATTAGTAAATAAGTACAGTAAATAATTCTAATTTTATTATTTATTTAAAAAATTCAATTTCCATAAACAATTATACATTCCATTCATGCCAACTTAAACTGTTACTACTGGATAGTACCAAACGATCTGCTTTCTGCTTTCAGGTCCTGGCCAAACTGGACTTTGATTTAATAGACGTCCTGACCCGTTCCACGGAACGCACCTTCGACAACATGCTGTACTCCTTTGTGTCTGTGTCCGCCGTTCAGGTGGCTCTAACTGATCTCCTCCGCACGCTGGACATCAAGCCAGATGGAATCATTGGCCACTCGGCCGGAGAGTTGGGAGCTGCTTACATGGATGGATGCCTGACGGCAGAGCAGACAGTGCTGGCCGCTTACTGGCGTGGAAGGAGTGTCCTGGACACTCCAGGCTTACCCCGAGGCAAAATGGCGGCAGTGGGTCTTAGTTGGGAGGAGATTGGTGCCCATATCCCGAAGGATTGCTATCCAGTGTGCCACAACAGTGATGATAACTGCACAGTTTCCGGTCCAGCAGCCTCAATGGATGCCGCCATCGAGAAGCTATCAGCTGAGGGAATCTTTGTGCGGGAAGTGGGTTCCGGAGGATATGCTTTCCACAGTCCGTACATTGAGGGAGCAGCTCCCATGCTGAGCCGAAACCTGGAGAAGCTGATTCCCAAGCCCAAGGAAAAGACTCCTCGCTGGCTGAGCACCAGCGTCCATGAATCGGAGTGGGGCACGGAGAAAAACCACTTGGCATCCGCTGGCTACTTCATAAACAACCTGATCTCACCCGTGCTCTTCCAGCAGGCCATCAAGAAGATACCAGCGAATGCTCTCATTGTGGAGATTGCGCCGCATGGCCTCTTCCGGGCGATTCTCCGCTCGCTGAGTCCCCAGATCAGCTACGTGAGTCTCATGCAGCGCGGACACGCCAACAACTTTGAGTTCCTACTCAGCCAGATTGGAAGGCTCTTCGCTGCTGGAGGACAGCCACAAGTCCTGAGGATCTCCCCGCATGTTTCCTATCCCGTTTCGAGGGGCACACCCATGTTGGGTTCCTCGATCGGTTGGGATCACTCCCAAAAGTGGAACTACCCCAAGTTCAAGGGTGGGCGACAGGCTGGTCAGCTGAGTGTTGAGCTGGACCTGAGCAAGGAGGAGAACGCCTTCCTGGCGGGACACACTATCGATGGCAGGATCCTCTTTCCGGCCACCGGCTACATGACGCTCGCCTGGATGAGTCTGGCCCAGCAGCAGGGATTGGACTATCTACGTACTCCTGTTCTTTTCGAGAATGTCGTCTTCCATCGGGCCACGATCCTGGGAGTGGGTACGGTGGTCAAGCTAACGCTTAACTTCTTCCCGGGAAGCAGCTGCTTCGAGATCTGCGAGGGCAGCAGCCTGGTGGCCTCGGGAAAGATCCAGCTGGTGGTGAGCAACGTGCAGCAGGAGCAGCTGCAGCTGCCTACACTTCCGGGTATCGCTGGCTCCCGCCGGCTAAGCACCAAGGATATCTACAAGGAGTTGCGGCTGAGGGGCTATGACTACAGCGGCGTTTTCCAGGGAATCCTGGAGTCTGACATTGCGGCAGTGGCTGGTCGCCTGCAGTGGGCGGACAACTGGATCAGCTTCATGGACACAATGCTGCAGTTCCGCATCTTGAGCAACGACATTAGAGAGCTCTACGTGCCCACTGGTATCGAACGGGCTCTGATCGATCCCCTGAAGCACTTGGAGCTGGCGAAGAAGCACCAGGAGAAGCTGCCCGTCAACTGGCACAGCAATATATCGGTGGTCAAGTGCGGCGGCGTGGAGATCCACAAGATGAAGACCGCTCAGACACAGCGGCGATCGGGCGGCCAATCTGCGCCCAGTGTGGAACGCTATCGATTCTGGCCATACGTCCAGCATCTGGGTCAGCGAGAGGACCAAATGAGATCGAGGAGCTCTGCCCTGGCAGTGGCCATTCAGCTGATCGTTGAAAATAGCGGCGGAGCTGTGAAGATTAAGGGCGTGGAACTGGCTGGAAGTCGATCCACTCTGGATACTCTCAGTGCCGTGCAGCTTCTGGAGCTGATTGAGAGGGAACCCATCCTTGTAGGTGATCTGGCGGTGGTCATCTCCAACTCTGCCAATGAATCTGAACTCAGTGAGCAGCTCAAGGAGCATGGCATTAGAGTTGTGGTCAAGGATCTCTCAGCTGGTGCCGTGGACCAGCAGTGCCACTTTGTCCATTCCCTGGATCTGTTATCGAAGAACTCCCTCAAGGATCTGGAAAATTGCCTTGATAGCTTAAAGCCAGAAGCAGGATTCCTGCTCCTGGAGGAATCAGGCAGCACCTACACCCAAGTAGGAAAAGAGAAACTCGGTAAACTTCAATTAGTGCCCGTTTTGGAGCAGTTCTTTGGTTCAGATCGTGTGCTTGTCTTGGCCAGGAGGTCGGTTAGAACCACTCAACACCTGATAATGCAACTGAGCAACAAACAGTTTAAATGGGTCAACGAGTTGAAGAACTCGATGACCAAGGCCCAAGCTGAGAACAGAATCCTCTATTTGGTGGCCCAAGGTGAACCCGACTCTGGTGCCTTGGGCTTGATGAATTGCCTGAAGAGGGAGGCTGGAGGAAACAATGTTCGCCTTTATCTAATCCTAGACGAAGGTCTGCCCAATTTTTCATTGGAGGAACCATTCTACGCCAGTCAGGTGGCCAAGGATCTGGCCATCAATGTGTACAAGAGCGGAAACTGGGGCAGCTACCGTCACCTGAAAATGGAATCCCAAGCACCGATGCTGCCCGTAGAGCAAGCCTATGTCAACACTCTGGTCAAAGGTGATCTCACCTCGCTCCGCTGGATCGAGAGTCCCCGATCGAGTCCCACGCAGTCCCACCTGGAGCCTTGTACGGTTTACTATGCTCCTCTTAACTTCCGTGATGTTATGCTGGCCTCGGGAAAACTGGGAGTGGACGCTTTGCCAGGCGACCTGGCCTATCAAGACTGCGTTCTTGGACTGGAGTTCTCGGGCAGGGACTCCCGCGGCCGTCGCATAATGGCCATGGTCACGGCCAAATCGCTGGCCACTAACTGCTTGGCCAACAAGAATCTGTTGTGGGAAATCCCCAAAGAGTGGACCATGGAGCAGGCTTCAACAGTGCCATGTGTCTATGCCACTGTATACTACGCCTTGGTGGTGCGCGGACAGATGAAGAAGGGTGAGAAGATACTTATTCACGCCGGCTCCGGCGGAGTGGGTCAGGCAGCCATCTCGGTGGCTCTGTCCCATGGATTGACCGTCTTCACCACGGTCGGAAGCAAGGAGAAGCGTGAGTTCCTGCTGAAGCGTTTCCCCAAGCTGCAGGCCAGTCATATTGGCAACTCCCGTGACACATCCTTCGAGCAGCTGATCATGAACGAAACCCATGGCGAGGGAGTAGAGCTTGTGCTCAATTCCCTATCCGAGGAGAAGCTTCAGGCCTCCATCCGCTGTCTGGCCCTCAATGGACGCTTCCTGGAGATTGGCAAATTCGATTTGAGTAACAACACTGCTTTGGGCATGTCTGTGTTCCTCAAGAACACCTCATTCCACGGCATTCTCCTGGACAGTGTGATGGAGGGCGAGGAGGAGATGCAGCTGATGGTGGCCAAGTTGGTATCGGAGGGCATCAAGAGCGGAGCTGTGCTGCCGCTGCCCACAACGGTCTTTGCGGATCAGGAGATTGAGAAGGCCTTTCGGTTTATGGCCTCTGGCAAGCACATTGGCAAGGTGGTGATCAAGGTGCGCCTGGAGGAGGAGCAGCTGACAGCTCAGCCGCGTCTCCGCCAGATCCAGGCAATTCCACGCTCGTACATGCACCCGGAAAAGAGCTACATCCTGGTGGGCGGTCTCGGAGGATTCGGCTTGGAACTGGCCAACTGGTTGGTCTCCCGCGGAGCTCGCTTCTTGGTCTTAAGCTCACGTTCCGGACTGAAGAGTGGCTACCAAGCCCTGATGGTTCGCCGCTGGCATGATCGCGGTGTCCAAGTTCTGATTGACACCAATGACGTGACCACTGCGACGGGTTCTCAGAAGCTGCTGGAGGTGAGCAACAAGTTGGCTCTGGTCGGAGGCATCTTCAACTTGGCGGCAGTGCTGCGGGATGGCCTCATCGAGGATCAAAGCCCGAAGGACTTCGAAAAGGTGACGGCGCCCAAGCTGCTGGCCACAAAGCACCTAGACCGGATCTCACGCGACATCTGTCCCGCTCTGGAGTACTTTGTGTGCTTCTCCAGCCTGGCTTGTGGTCGTGGAAACCTGGGACAGACCAACTATGGGCTGGCCAACTCCGTCATGGAACGTATCTGCGAACAGCGACAGGTGGATGGTTACCCGGGCATGGCCATTCAGTGGGGAGCCATCGGTGACACCGGCCTCATCATGGAGCACATGGGCAACAATGAGACAGTGGTGGGTGGCACCCTGCCGCAGCGGATGAACAGCTGCCTGGAAACGCTGGATCTCTTCCTGCAGCAGCCCCATCCCGTCATGGCCTCCATGGTGGTGGCCGAGAAGCGCAAGACCGGCGACCAGTCCAATCGCCTGAGCCTGATAGCCACCATAGCGAACATCATGGGCCTGCGGGATGTGAAGAGTGTCTCCGACAAGACAACGCTCTTTGACCTGGGCATGGACTCACTGATGAGCACGGAGATCAAGCAGACCCTGGAGCGGCACTTTGATCTGGTGCTGAGTGCCCAGGAGATCAGAGCGCTGACCTTCAGCGCCCTGCGGCAGATCGACGCCCAGGAACCGGGAGCCACTGCATCCTCCACCTCTGCATCGTCTTCAAGCGCTTCTACCGCCAAGGAGGAGCCGCAGGTGCAGGTGCAGGCGCAGAGCGACGAGACGCGCAAGGTATTTGCCGAGGAAGTATTACCCCAGGAGGTGATGGTGCGCCTGAGGTCGAAGGCGCCGGTCTCCAGCGAGGATCCGGCCGTCTTCTTCCTGGCGCCCATCGAGGGCTTCACCATAGCCGTGGAGGCGCTGGCCGCCTCCCTCACCTGCCCCGCCTACGGCCTGCAGTGCACCGAGCAGGTGCCCCTCGACTCCATCGAGGCCTGTGCGGCCTACTATCTCCTCCAAATCCAGAGGCTCCAGCCCCGTGGTCCCTACAACATCGTTGGCTACTCCTATGGCTGCCTGCTGGCCCATGCCATCGGTGTGGCGCTGGAGCAGCGTCGCTTCGGGGTCAAGGTGATCATGCTGGACGGAGCCCCAACCATGGCCAGCGGTTATGTCCAGGAAGCCAAGAAGCAGACCGACGACCTCAATCGCCAGCAGTCCATGACGCTGGCCTACTTTGGCGCCCTGCTCGCCGATGTGGACTACAACCAGGTGGGAGTTTTGGGTCTCACTTTAAGCTTTGTCCTATGCTTTCTTATTTCTTCTGACAGCTGCTGAACCTCCTCGATGGCGTTCAGACGTGGACCTTGAAGCTGGACAAGCTGGCCGACACTCTGGCCATTCACACGAATCAAACAAAAGAAAGGGTAAGCTCACGATTCGTATATCCTTGCAGGGTGTTACAATATTAGTCATAAAGAAAATCAATTTTTTGGAAATTTTATAACGGGTTACATCGTCAAAATTGTTAAAAAATTCACAAAAAATTTAATTTAAATTATAAATTTGCAAAACTGATTTCTTAACCTAATAAAAACTAGCAAAGAAAAACCTTCCAAAATGAAATTAATGCATTTTTGGCTGAGTTATGATCGATTTTCATGATCCAAAGTCAAACTGCAAGAGGATTTAAGCTTCAGCTTCCTTTCTTGTTTTCATATTTAATTCCTTAAACAAAATTCCAAACTAAAATTGTATTTCCAAATAGATAAAGAAAGCCGCCTGCATGTTTAAGCAAAAGCTAATGCTTTCCGAGAGCTACAAGGGCGCCCAGCAGCTCCACAGCGATGTGGTCCTTATCAAATCGGCGGAGCACAATGCGATCATGGCACAGGACTATGGCCTAAAGGAGGTAAGATTATCTTAATCCCATTATATCCTGCAGAAATAAACTAAGATTCGATATCCTACAGATCTGCAGTGCCCAGATCGATATGCATGTGGTGGAGGGCACACACAGGACCTTCCTCAAGGAGCCGCACACTCTTCAGATCATCGAGCGCGTGCTGAGGAAGCGTCCCTAATGGAATAGATCTAGTTTGTAGCCATATAAATACGATTATGTTGATGATTTATTTTGTAGCTTTTAAGGTATCCCCTCTACTAATACGAATACACGTAGCAATCTGGCACGGATTGTTTAAGAACTAAAAGTCTATTAAAGTACAGTCGAACTTCTTTAACTTGAACATCTGCAGATTGAATATAATTGTTTTCGATATTATTAACTCTACAAGTTCATAAACCCAAGTAGTATTACAATTTAATGTTAAATATTCGTAACTCCCATTGACTAGAACTACTGTTCTACTAATTCAAACCTAATCATAGTAGATTTTAGTTAGAGAAGTTCGCCTGTATGTCGAGTTTTTAGTCGCAAATTACACTCGCGTGGCACTCGCATGATTTCTTTGATGAATCATGATTCGAGGCGACGATCTGATCGCTCTGGCTGGCTTTTTGGCTTTATTGACCCGCTAAAACCGACTTCTGTGTGTACCTTTCCACAATTGATAATGATTCCCACACAATCGCGACTGTTTGATCTGAATCTTGCCCAGACGACGATTAATAATCGAGGAAAAAAGTGGTCCGACTTTGGCGGGCAAATCAAAATTTGTACATCTCTGTCACGCACAAAACAGCTGACATACTTATCGCTGGTAATGCGAAATAAAGTGCTGCACAGAAACAACAGTAAAAAAAATCGAAACTTGGGAAAGCCGAAGATTTCATTTCCTTCCAAACATCAACAAACAACAATCGGTAGTAGTTCACAAGACCGCAAAATATCGCAACTTTCCATTAGAACATAAATAATTCCACTATTTTTAAAAGCAAAAAGTTTTCGCATACTGAGAGTTAAAAGTCATAACTTTAGTATCTCAAATTTTAACCACCTTTGCGGATCTATATATTTATTCACATCATTCTGAAGGGAAAGTAAATGCTCTGGCAGCTTTCTTGAAGAAAATGTACTTTTAATAGACTTTATTTACTTATTTTTAAGCTTAAAGGTAAGTTTTAAAATGTTTGAATTATCAGCAACAAAAGCATACAAAAATTAAAAGTACTCTTTAAAAGCGTATCTAGACAGCCCTACACACCCTCGCAACTTTCATCTCGCTCTCTGCTGCTCGCGGCGCCATAATATAATGAGTATAAGGTGGTCTCGCCGGCAAAAAGTTCCAAGAGCAAAAAGTTCATGCGAGACCACCTTATGCTTGCTTTAACATGCGACGCAAAGCTTTCTGCCGGCGTCGGCGCCCGCTGGCGACGTATAAAAGCCGGCGCTCACCTGATTCCAAGACTAATAATTCGCATTTTCCGTTCGCAGTCGCAGCAGCCGCAGCAGCTCGTCGTTGTGCATTTTTTAAACGCTACCGCTTAAAAAAAAACAAGTGTGTGGCAAATTAATTTGCAAAAAACATAAAATCGACAGCTAACGGTACCGCAGAACATTAAGTCAAACAGAGTGCTTGAAAAGTGCCTGTGTACATTTTTTGGAATATTGAGAGTGTTACGTTACGTAGTGGTTATAACGGTTTCGGAAGTCAGTAAGGACCAACTGCCCAAGGAACCCGCTACCCACACCGCGCCGCTCCTTTTACGCCCCGTTGCTACGCAAAACAGCTGTCGAGGAATCGCCTGATTTTTAGGTATGTACAAAAAACATGGCAGCCACAGGAATAAAACGTGTGTGTGTGTGTGTTGGTGTATGTACGAGACAGAAAATGAAAACGAAATTCGTCTGGACTTGAAGGGTGAAATATTCGGTGAAGCTCCTCCTGGAGAGCGGAAGTTGAAAAGTGCAATAGAAAATCCTGAAAAATAATGGTTAGAACAAAAAATTCCAAGTGTGATCTGATCGTTCGCTGAGTTTGCTAAAAATACAAATTACACAGAGTTTCGCCTTTGCTCGGGCTCAGCACTTCTCGTGCACGGCTGTTGGTGACCTTTAGGACCTTTGGGTTTGAACCAGCCCCAAAGTGTTAAAAAAAAACCTCCCCCGCATTCCGCGGTTCCCGGAGACCGCAAATTATTTCAGTCGCTAATTGGGCAAGCGGAGACGAGATGGGGTTGAGTCTGTCTGGCAAGGAGCCAAGGAGCGATCTCCACGAGGGGCTTCCCTGTAAGGTTTCCTTCGCCTTTTGGCAATTGTGCCAACTATCTCCCTGAAGCAGCAAAAGTTCGATTCGATTTCTCCAAATAACAACGAAATTAACTATTCAAATGCGCATTAGATGATGCTAGAAAGTGGTGTTTATTGAAATGGCCTAAATCGTTTCCCTATTTAGGGTAGGATTTGAAAGAACCTTAATAAATATAATTTAAAATAAGTTTTAATTATTTAATTTATTAAAATAGAAGTAAAAAGTAAATTCCTTTAAAATTACGAAAATTAGTTTCTAGAACTAATAAATTAAAGACATAAATAAATAAGAAAATTAGTTCGATTTTTATTTAATAAAAACATAAAAACTAGGTTCATTCTAAAATTCTAAAGTTTTTGAATTCAAACCGAAATCGAAATGGGAAAATATAATTTTTCCGTTAATAATAAATAAAGTTAGTTTATTTTTCATATTATCTGCATGTTTCTGAATTAATAACCTAACCAATTTGAGTAAATGATCAAATTTTCAAAGCATTTCCCGTTTGCGTGTCTCAATTAAATTTCTTTGTAACCGAAACTAAGTAAACAACCATTTTGACATTTATGTCCATACAATTTTTAAATGGCTTACAATTTAGAAAAAATTGTATATAAAAGAGCTATTAACATATTAACCTATTAACCTTTTAATAAAGTTATAATATGTAGTAATTATATATCTTAACTACATAAACACAAAACTTGATTAAATAAATTAAAAATCTAATTCTAATTCTTAGAATCTAAAAATCCTAAAGCTCTATTAATTGTCGCTGAAAGTGCCTTATCTGTCAGCAATCACTTTGCATATAAAGCAGCTCTCTCAAAAAAAAAACCCATAAAAAGCAGCTCGCACGCCCAACAAAACAAAAACACAAATCGAGGAGTGATTGGAAAATTTCGAGTGTCTGGCTAATCTTTATCGGCCAATAATGGCGCTTCCTGAAGAACACGCGTCCAACCGGCGATCAAACATTTCCGATCCAGGTGCACGGTCGTATGAGTAGGCCGCGCCTTATCGCTGCTATCGCCTCATTCGGAATCACCCCATGTCCCAGTCTTCTGCATCCGCACAACTGGCTATCTCCTCGCCCATGAACTTGAAGTGTGGCGTCGTCACCGGCCCAGAGTGGGCGGTGGTGGTGACGCGTAGACGTATACTTGGCCCTCCTCAATCGATAACTGTGAAAATAGAACCGAGTGCATAAACAAACAGTGTAAAGTGCCCGTGCCCTGAAGGGAAAGGGGAGGAGGGGCTATGTTTGCTGATTTGAGTGTGTATGTGTGCTTTTGTTTTGTTTGCCTTTCCAATGACGCAACTTTCGAAATATGGCCTGATGATAAATGAATAGATGGATCGATTGGCATCGGCATCGATAAATTATGATGCTCCACGCTCCTGCGACCACGACTGTAAAAGGATATGCGAGAGGTTCGGTTACAGACGATTCCCCGAATGAGGAAGCAGTGAAATAGCGCATCTCCCGAGCAGTGGAATTAATACCTCAATGAACTTGAGAATCACGCCACCTAATCTCGCCAAACAAATGGTACACGCGTCCAAAGCGTGTGTGTGTTCTGAGTGTGCTTGTATGCCGGCTGTGCCTCTCTCTTTCTCTGTATTTCTTTCGCTCCCACATTCGATTACAATAGCAAAACATAAACATAGATCCCAGGCGCGACTGTGTGGATTTGCGGAGCCAACGGCCTTTTGATGGAATAGATAAGCCGCTGAGTCGGCCGATTTAGGCGACAGCTCAAAAATACACTTGGAGAAACTGACACATCATTAAAACATATAACTGCGGGCTTGCCATAGTGAAAGTAAAAAGTGATTAAGATAAACTGTTTGTTTATCAAAATAAAAAAGTTGTTGGTAAACAAAAATCCGATATTAAAACACAAAGAAAAGGGAAAAGCAAAAAAGTTTCAACTTAATTAATGATTTTATGATTTGCTTAAACTGTCTACTCAAAAAGTTTGCATTTTATTTCTCTCTGTGTATTATTCTATCGGTGTTTCTCTCTTTCGCCTTCTGCTTTGTTGCTGACCGCTCTTGTTCTGGCTCTTCTTCTTCTAACAACGCTTTCGGCTTCCCTAGATTTTTTGCAGCTTTAACCGACTTCGTCACTCCGCACCAGCCAATTCCACTTATTTTATTTTCCCTCCTTTTGTTGAATCATTCTGCACATCGTACGAGTTTCTCGGCGAATAAGAAAGCAGCTTGTGTTTGGGCAAGAGCTGTGTGCGTCTGTGTGTGTGTGTGTGTGTATCACAAGCTGTGTTGCACGTTCAAGCTCGCCTTGCCACAAGTTGCTGTTAGAGCGGCTAACGGTCGTCATCACGCCACAACCACAACAAAAACCGGCGTGCGCCCGCATATGCGCGGCAAAAGCTCCGCCCGGCTCGGCATCACCTGATTTGCAATTTCTACACCAACTTTCCACTGCCGCTTTGCCCAGCTGCCCATCTGTCTGTCTGGATTCCACCGGCATCCGCTCCAGAGAGCAAAAGCTGCGGCCAACTACTGAGAGCGAGCTTTCTGTTTACACTAATGGTGTTGGCAGGCACAATATTTGCGACACTACTGTGATAATTGAAATCGTGGGAGAATTATAAATAAATTTATTTTAAATATTTCCTTGGAGTTAGTCACGGGAAAAGTACGATTTGGGAATTCAAATTTCTAATTTTCAATACAAGAGAAAGTGAAAGCGACTTTTGTATACTTAAGCGCTTAAAAATTGAATTAAGAATTATCAGATAAATTTGCTTTAAAATAATATTTACCTAAAAGGTAGGCAACAGATTAGTTTGTCGACCTTCCCGTTGACATTAAAAATTTATACTTGTATTATTGTGATTATTAAAACTATTTTAAATGTAGAGAGTGAATATTTTTAGTTATTTTAAATCTAAGAAATTCTTTTTTTAACGTTTTCTTTTCCATCAAATTGCAGTCCCTGCAACCAAACCTGTTGAAAGCCGTGGCCCAGCCGCAACCTGTTGCATTCAAGCCCAACGATTGCAGCCACCAGGAGCTTCACCATTCCCCAAGCCAGCAGCAAAACGGGAAAAGTGCCCGCGCCAACCGTCGCCGTCGTCGTCGTCGCAACAAGCAGCAACAAAATTCGCAGCAACCTGACGCCTTCCAGGAGCCAGACGCGCAGCTAACACCGAGCACCTCCTCCTCCACCCCGCACTCTGCACCCGACGACACCCACCTGAACACCCATTCCCATTCCCATTCCCACACCAACTCCAAAGCCGACAAGATGCCCGCCCGATTTGCCGAGGAAGTGATCACCGCGGAGCCCGCACAGCGTGCCGCCCCCCAATTGGACCTGGGTGGTGGTGGCTATGTGCCACGCCCGCAGCAGCACCTCAACGATGAAATTGCCATTACCGGCTTCTCTGGCCGTCTGCCAGAGAGCTCCAGCATCGAGGAGTTCAAGCAGAACCTCTTCAATGGCGTCGACATGGTCAACGATGATCCCAGGCGCTGGGAGAAAGGTAAAATCATGTTCTGAAATGAGTAGAGGTTCCGATTAACAATACCTTGTGCTTTCCAGGTCTCTACGGACTGCCCGACAGGATTGGCAAGCTTAAGGAGTGCGATCTGGAGAACTTTGACCAGCAGTTCTTTGGCGTCCATCAGAAGCAGGCGGAGTGCATGGATCCGCTGCTGCGCATGCTGCTCGAGCTGACCCACGAGGCTATTATTGATGCTGGTCTGAATCCGAGCGATCTGCGTGGATCCCGTACTGGTGTCTACATCGGTGTGTCCACCTCGGAGACGGAGCAGCACTGGTGCAGCGACCCGGACCGCGTGAACGGCTATGGATTGACGGGCTGTGCCCGCGCTATGTTTGCCAATCGCATCTCCTTCACCTTTGACTTCAAGGGACCCAGCTACAGCATTGACACCGCTTGCTCCAGCTCCCTGTATGCCCTGGAACAGGCCTTCTCCGACATGCGCCAGGGAAAGATCGACAATGCGTTGGTCGCTGGCGCCGGTTTGATTCTCAAGCCCACCATGTCGCTGCAGTTCAAGAGGCTGAACATGTTGAGCCAGGACGGAAGCTGCAAGGCCTTCGATGAGTCCGGCAACGGATACGTCCGCTCCGACGGCTGTGTGGTGCTGCTCCTGCAGCGCACCTCCGCCGCCAGGCGTGTGTACGCCTCCATCCTGAATGTGCGCACCAACACGGATGGCTTCAAGGAGCAGGGCATTACCTATCCCATTGGCAAGATGCAAAACCGTCTGATCCGCGAGACCTACGAGGAGATCGGCCTGAACCCCAACGAAGTGGTGTACGTGGAGGCCCACGGCACTGGCACCAAGGTGGGCGATCCCCAGGAGGTCAACTCCATCACCGATTTCTTCTGCAAGAACCGCTCCAGCCCCTTGCTGATTGGCTCGGTCAAGTCCAACATGGGACACTCGGAGCCCGCCTCCGGTGTCTGCTCGGTGGCCAAGATCCTGATTGCCATGGAGGAGGGCGTTATTCCCGGTAACCTGCACTACAACAAACCGAATCCGGATCTGTATGGCTTGGTTGACGGACGGCTCAAGGTGGTTGACAAGAATCTGCCCTGGAACGGTGGCATCATTGGCCTGAACTCCTTCGGTTTTGGCGGCGCCAATGCCCACGTGATCCTCAAGTCGAACCCCAAGCCCAAGGCCCTGACCCCCAAGGATGGAGCACCCAAAGTAGTGCTGGCCTCCGGTCGCACCTTTGAGGCCGTGGAGCAGCTGCTGGAGTCTGCTGCCAACCACGCCGACGATGATGAGTACCTGCAGCTGATCAACGACATCCACTCGAAGCCCATTCCGATGCACTACTTCCGAGGCTACGGCGTGGTCAGCAGCAAGGGCTCCCTCCAGCGCGAGGTGCTGGACTACTCTGACGAGAAGCGCCCCATCTGGTACGTCTACTCGGGCATGGGCAGCCAGTGGGCCAGCATGGCCAAGGACCTGATGAAGATCGAGGCGTTCGCCAATAG
Organism: Drosophila watanabei; assembly: GCA_008042575.1. Lineage (NCBI taxonomy): Eukaryota > Metazoa > Arthropoda > Insecta > Diptera > Drosophilidae > Drosophila > Drosophila watanabei. The sequence goes on from VNJS01004617.1 coordinate 225,623, forward strand.
CATCCAGCGTTGCGCCGATGTCCTGAAGCCGGAGGGCGTCGATCTCATCGATGTGCTCACCCGCTCCACCGACAAGAGCTTCGAGAACATCCTCAACTCCTTCATCTCGATCGCTGCCATGCAGGTGGCCCTGACGGATCTGCTCACCTCTCTGGGCATCCATCCCGACGGCATTGTGGGCCACTCCGTGGGCGAGCTGGGATGCGCCTACGCCGACGGCTGCTTCACCCCGGAGCAGACTGTGCTGGCCGCCTACTGGCGAGGCAAGAGCATTCTCGACACGCAGCTGGCCAAGGGCAAGATGGCTGCCGTGGGACTGAGCTGGGAGGATGCGCACAGCCGCGTGCCCAGCGACTGCTTCCCGGTGTGCCACAACAGCGAGGACAACTGCACCATCTCCGGCCCGGAGGCCTCGATCGAGGCTCTGGTCACCAAGCTGAACGCCGAAGGTGTCTTCGCCAAGGCCGTGAACTCATCGGGCTACGCCTTCCACAGCAAGTACATCGCCGAGGCGGGACCCAAGCTACGGAAGAGCCTGGAGAAGATCATCCCGAATGCCAAGAACCGTACCGCCCGCTGGATCAGTACCAGCATCCCGGAGTCCGCCTGGAATACGCCGGTGGCCAAGCAGTCGTCGGCCGCCTATCATGTCAACAATCTGCTGTCGCCGGTGCTCTTCCACGAAGCCCTCCAGCACGTGCCCAAGAACGCCATTTCCGTGGAGATCGCTCCCCACGGTTTGCTGCAGGCGATCCTCAAGCGCGCCCTTGGACCGGATGCCACCAATCTGAGCCTGGTGAAGCGCGGCCACGAGAACAACGTTGAGTTTTTCCTGACCAACGTGGGCAAGCTGTTTGCCGCCGGCGCTCAGCCGCAGGTCCTGAATCTGGTTCGTCCCACCACCTATCCAGTGGGTCGTGGAACGCCCATGTTGAACTCCAAGGTGGGCTGGGACCACAGCCAGAAGTGGCTGGTGGCCAAGTTCGGCAAGGAGACATCGTCCGGCGAGACCATCGTCGAGGTTGATCTCTCCAAGGAGGACGACGCCTTCTTGGCAGGACACACCATCGACGGCAGGATCCTGTTCCCAGCCACTGGATACATGACGCTCGCTTGGCAGACCTATGCCAAGATGCGCGGCGGTGAGTTCCACAAGACGCCCGTGGTGATGGAGAACCTGGTGTTCCACCGCGCCACCATTCTCAACAAGAACGCCGTCGTTAAGTTCGGCATCAACTTCTTCGATGGAACCGGCGCCTTTGAGATCTGCGAGAGCGGCAGCCTTGCCGTTTCCGGAAGGATTACCACTCCCGAGAACATTGAGAACAAGGAGCTGACCCTGGAGCCGCAAACTGCCAGCACTCTGGCCAAGGAGCTGGCCACCAACGATGTGTACAAGGAGCTGCGTCTGCGTGGCTACGACTATGCCGGAATCTTCCGCGGCATCGTTCGCTCCGACACGGTGGCCTCGGCCGGCAAACTGCAGTGGGTGGACAACTGGATCAGCTTCATGGACACCATGCTGCAGTTCAGCATCCTGAGCAAGAACTTGCGTGAGCTGTACCTGCCCACGCGCATTGAGAAGGCAGTGATCAATCCTGCCAAGCACTTGGAGCTGCTCAGCGCTCTCACCAAGGAGCAGCAGTTGGAGACCGGGCTGCCGGTGCACTGGTACAGCGACATCAACGTGATCAAGAGCGGTGGCGTGGAGCTGCGTGGCCTGAAGGCCAATCTCGCCCAGCGTCGTCCTGGTACCCAGGCACCTCCCACCCTGGAGCGTTACCAGTTCGTGCCGAACATCAACACCACGGACCTCAACGAGAACTCCGAGAAGGCCCGCCTGCAGGCTCTGGATGTGGCCATCCAACTGATCATCGAAAACTCCAGCGGAGCCGTGAAGCTTAAGGGTGTGGAGCTGGCCAATGGACGTAATCCCGATGTCCTGCTCGCCAATCGCCTGCTGCAGATCATCGAGGGTGAGCCTAACCTCACCGGCGACGTCGCTGTGGTCACCTCTAACAACAACGAGGAGACAATTACCGCGGCTGTCGGGGATTCCGGTGTGCGCGTGGTGTCTAAGGATGTGCTAAAGGAGCCGGTAGAGCAGAACTGTCACTTTGTCTTCGGCATCGACGTCCTGTCTCGCCCGGACACGAAGACCCTGGAGAACTCCATTGCCAGTATCCGCGAGAACGGCTTCCTGATCTTCGAGGAGACGGTGGCCACCTACGCCAAGACGGGTCGCGCTCTCCTGGCCAAGTTTGGCTTCGTTGCCATTCAGGAGCAGAGTCTGGGCGCCACCCGCGTCCTGGTGCTCGCTCGCAAGGCTGTCGATCTGAAGACACGCAAATCCGTGGTGGTTGTGGCCACCGAGCAGAACTTCAACTGGGTAGATGACCTGAAGGCCGCTTTGGCCGCAGCGACGACCGAGGAGCAGTACGTCTATGTGGTGTGCCAGGGAGAGGAGCTCTTTGGCGCCGTTGGCCTGATGACCTGCATCAAGAACGAGAACGGCGGCAAGCTGGCGCGTCTTGTGTTCGTGCAGGACGCCAAGGCAGAGAAGTTCTCGCTGACATCGGCCACCTATCGCCAGCAGCTGGAGAAGGATCTCATCTCGAATGTGCTGAAGCACGGTGCCTGGGGCACCTTCCGCCACCTGAAACTGGAGACCCAGCAGGCCACCCTGCAGGTGGAGCATGCCTACGTCAATGCTCTGGTCAAGGGCGACCTGGCCTCGCTCAAGTGGATCGAGGCTGCCCAGACGGACACCGGCGTTACCACCGACAAGAATCTGGAGACCTGCACCGTCTACTATGCGCCCATCAACTTCCGCGATGTGATGCTGACCTCGGGCAAACTGGCGGCTGATGCCCTGCCCGGAGATCTGGCCGAGCAGGATTGTGTGCTGGGTCTGGAGTTTGCCGGACGCGACTCCCAGGGTCGTCGTGTGATGGCCATGGTGCCGGCCAAGTCCCTGGCCACCACCTGTGTGGCTAGCAAGCGCATGATGTGGCAGATTCCCGAGAAGTGGACCATGGAGGAGGCTTCCACGGTTCCCTGTGTGTACTCCACCGTCTACTACGCTTTGGTGGTGCGCGGACAGATGAAGAAGGGTGAGAAGATCCTCATTCACGCCGGCTCCGGCGGAGTGGGTCAGGCAGCCATCTCGGTGGCTCTGTCCCATGGATTAACCGTCTTCACCACCGTCGGAAGCAAGGAGAAGCGTGAGTTCCTACTGAAGCGGTTCCCCAAGCTGCAGGCGCGCAACATTGGCAACTCCCGCGACACCTCCTTCGAGCAGCTGGTGATGCGTGAGACCAAGGGTCGCGGTGTGGATCTGGTCCTGAACTCGCTGTCCGAGGAGAAGCTGCAGGCCTCGATCCGCTGCTTGGGTCTGAATGGACGCTTCCTTGAGATCGGCAAGTTTGATCTGAGCAACAACAGCCCGCTGGGCATGTCCGTGTTCCTCAAGAACACCTCCTTCCACGGCATCCTGCTCGACAGTGTGATGGAGGGCGAGGAGGAGATGCAGAACCAGGTGGTCAGCCTGGTGGCCGAGGGTATCAAGACCGGAGCCGTTGTGCCCCTACCCACTTCGGTGTTCAACGACCAGCAGGTGGAGCAGGCCTTCCGCTTCATGGCCTCCGGCAAGCACATCGGCAAGGTGGTGATCAAGGTGCGCGACGAGGAGGCGAGCAAGAGCGCAGTCCAGCCCAAGGCGCGCCTGATCAACGCCATTCCACGCACCTACATGCACCCGGAGAAGAGCTACATCCTGGTTGGAGGTCTCGGCGGCTTCGGTTTGGAGCTGACCAACTGGCTGGTGGCCCGCGGAGCCCGTCACATTGTGCTCACCTCGCGCTCCGGCGTGAAGACCGGCTACCAGGGTCTGATGATCCGTCGCTGGCAGGAGCGTGGCGTCAAGGTGGTGATCGATACCAGCGATGTGACCACCGCCGCGGGAGCCAAGAAGCTGCTGGAGAACAGCAACAAGTTGGCCCTGGTCGGAGGCATCTTCAACTTGGCGGCAGTGCTGCGCGATGCTCTGATCGAGGATCAGACCGCCCAGGACTTCAAGGCTGTGGCGGACCCGAAGGTGACGGCCACCAAGTTCCTGGATCAGTACTCGCGCACCATCTGCACAGAGCTGGACTATTTCATCTGCTTCTCGAGCGTGTCGTGCGGTCGCGGCAACATTGGCCAGACCAACTACGGATTGGCCAACTCCGCCATGGAGCGCATCTGCGAACAGCGTCAGGTGAGCGGATTCCCGGGCACGGCCATTCAGTGGGGAGCCATCGGTGACACCGGTCTGGTGCTGGAGAATCTCGGCGACAACGACACCGTGATTGGAGGCACTCTGCCCCAGAGGATGCCGTCCTGCCTGCAGACCATCGACCTCTTCCTGCAGCAGCCGCACCCAGTGGTTGCCTCCATGGTGGTGGCCGAGAAGCGCAAGTCGGACCAGTCGGCGGGTGTCAGCCTGATTGCCACCATTGCCAACATTCTGGGCCTGCGGGACACCAAGAACATCCAGGATGCTGCATCGCTGGCTGACCTCGGCATGGACTCCCTGATGAGCGCCGAGATCAAGCAGACGCTGGAGCGCAACTTTGACATTGTCTTGTCCGCCCAGGAGATCCGCCAGCTCACCTTCGGAGCCCTGAAGGCGATGGATGGTGGAGCGGAGGCCAAGCCAGCCGCCCCTGCGGCTGCACCTCCTGCCGGAGCTCCTGCTGGAGCTAAGCCGGCCGAGGTGAGCATCACCTCCAGTGCGTCATCGCGCACGGCCAGTCCGCTGGGTGATGGCACCCAGGTCGTCTTCACCACCGCCCTCATACCCACCGAGGCCATCGTCCGCCTGCAAACGAAGGCGCCGGCGACCAGCAAACAGAGCCCCATCTTCTTCATTTCCCCGATCGAAGGATTTGCCTCCGCCTTGGAGCCGCTGGCCAAACGATTGGAGGTGCCCGCCTATGGTCTCCAGTTCACGGACGCCGTTCCCTACGACTCCGTTGACTCGGCCGCCAGGTTCTTTATCAAGCAACTGCGCACCGTCCAGCCCAAGGGTCCCTACAAGCTAACTGGCTACTCCTTCGGCTGCCTGCTCACCTACGTGATGGCCGCCATTCTGGAGGAGACCAACGAGGTGGCGAATGTGATCATGTTGGACGGAGCACCCACCTATGTCAACTGGTACACGAGCAGCTTCAAGCAGCGCTACACAGCCGACGATGACAACAACAACCAGAGCTACGGCCTTGCCTACTTTGGCATCGTTCTGGCCAACATTGATTACAAAGCGGTAAGCATAAGCGAAGCATTGGAGACACTGTTGTAGATTACTTATGATTTCCCTTTTGTCATTCCAGCTGGTGCGACTACTATTGATCATCCCCACGTGGGAGGAGAAGCTCGAGAGGTTCGCTGAGCTGATGAGCAACGAGATCACACAGCCCGTGGAAACGGTAAGAGTCAGCTAACTGATTTATCATAAGGGAAAGGTTATTAATAAATTCCATTAATACAGATCAAGAAGGCCGCCACGCTGTTCTACAAGAAACTGGAGCTGGCTGACGGCTACAAGCCCACACTGAAGCTGAAATCCAGCGTGACTCTGGTCAAGCCCACAGATAACTCTGCCAAGCTGGACGAGGACTATCGACTCAAGGAGGTGGGTTCGAAAAAGACACCTTTAAATCAACCAAATGCTAATGGAATTTCTCATCTATTTGCAGGTCTGCACAAAGCCCGTGGAGGTTCACACCGTTGAGGGCAACCATCGCACCTTCCTCATCGAGGATCAGTCCCTGAAGACCATCCAGAGCATACTGAAGCGTCTGTTCAACTAGGCTAAGGCTAAGGCAGAGGAGGATTTAGCATAAGAATTGTGAATGTGGCCCAGTGCAGCACTCACGCTCTCCAATCATCGCACATCGCATCCAATACTCGAGCGCACACATCGACCACTAGTTAGCATATTTAGTGAATGAATTTACGTTGTTGTTGAGCCGCAAGGAACCGCTCTACCCCCAAACCCAGTTACGCACAGCTTTTGGAGATCGGATCGGCCGAACTGCTGTCTTGCAGCGCCTGTGGACTGTGGTCCAAATTAGGTCTACAGTCGCTGCGATTCCGGGCAGTTGAATGGTCGACGCTGGATCACACTTAACGCTTCGTGTGCACCGTAGAGAGAGGAGAGTTGAGTAACCCCGACATTCCTTGAAAGCCACAGACGGCCCTAGACGTCCCAACTTACCAAAAATATATCTTATATGCTCTTATCTGTAACGTATGTGTATACTTGTCGCATATTCTAGTTTAATTACTTAGTCTGTAAGCCAAAACAGTTTGTAATGAATTTCATTCCTCGAAAGAACACTAAATTTGTTATCTCTTGATGTATAAAATAATCGCACAAGAATGATCACTCATGAATATTGTGGATATTAAAATTACATCATTCTATTGTATACTGGATAAAATTTGAGCGTTTTGTTCTACTGGGTTGGGTTGTGGATTAATGGGAATTTCTATAAAAAAGAAAGGATGAAAAGGGTACTTCTCTCTTGTAAATAATAATTGAGTCTTTTAGTTTGTTTACCTTAAAAGTTTTCTTTTTTCAGTAAAAATTTCTCCACTGCTTGATTTTTTGTACCAGGCGAACAGAAGACAGCAGATGGTGGATAAACTTTGGTGCAAACGTTTCGATGACGTCACCGAGAATCCAATTCACTTTGTTGGAATACAGTATAAGAGTTTTTAAAAGCTCTAATACATCTCCCTTCAGATCAGCTTGGAACAAACATTTGTACAGATGTTGTTGTACAACTATTGTTGTTGTTGGCAAACCCTCTGCTCGAATATTGGCATTTTCAGTATAAATTTTTACGCTGCTCGATTTTATGCACCAGGCGCACAGAAGGCAGCAGATAGAGGATACATTTTAATGCAAACGTTTCAATGACGTCACCGAGCGTAGTATAAGACAAGTCTTTGTGAGAATGCAGTATAAGAGTTTATAAGTCATTCTTTGTGAGAATGCAGTAGAAGAGTTTATAAGAGCTCTACAGCATTTATTTTCAGATCAGCACAGAACAGAAGTTGATGTTGTTGTACAAAAGTAGTCATTCTAATGTTGTTGTACAAATGTTGTTGTACAATTATTGTTGTTGTAGGTAAACCCTCTGCTCTAATATTGGCATTTTCAGTATAAATTTTAACGCTGCTCGATTTTATGCACCAGGCGCACAGAAGGCAGCAGATAGAGGATAAATTTTAAAGCAAACGTTTTAATGACGTCACCAAGCCTAGTATAAGACAAGTCATTCTTTGTGAGAATGGAGTATAAGAGTTTATAAGAGCTCTACAGCATTTCTTTTCAGATCAGCACAGAACAGAAGTTGATGTTGTTGTTCAAATGTTGTTGTACAAATGTTGTTGCACAAATGTTGTTGTACAAATGTTGTACAATTATTGTTGTTGTAGGTAAACCCTTTGCTCTAATATTGGCATTTTCAGTATAAATTTTAACGCTGCTCGATTTTATGCACCAGGCGCACAGAAGGCAAAAGATAGACGATAAATTTTAATGCAAACGTTTCAATGACGTCACCGAGCGTAGTATAAGACAAGTCTTTGTGAGAATGCAGTATAAGAGTTTATAAGTCATTCTTTGTGAGAATGCAGTATAAGAGTTTATAAGAGCTCTACAGCATTTATTTTCAGATCAGCACAGAACAGAAGTTGATGTTGTTGTACAAAAGTAGTCATTCTAATGTTGTTGTACAAATGTTGTTGTACAATTATTGTTGTTGTAGGTAAACCCTCTGCTCTAATATTGGCATTTTCAGTATAAATTTTAACGCTGCTCGATTTTATGCACCAGGCGCACAGAAGGCAGCAGATAGAGGATACATTTTAATGCAAACGTTTCAATGACGTCACCGAGCGTAGTATAAGACAAGTCTTTGTGAGAATGCAGTATAAGAGTTTATAAGTCATTCTTTGTGAGAATGCAGTATAAGAGTTTATAAGAGCTCTACAGCATTTCTTTTCAGATCAGCACAGAACAGAAGTTGATGTTGTTGTTCAAATGTTGTTGTACAAATGTTGTT